>JAVQJG010034828.1:0-28635 GCA_036024015.1 Craterocephalus amniculus
TGCGGTAAGTGTCCACAGTCACATACTTAAAATCTTAACGGGTTTGAGTACATAATCCGGGTACTTTTGCATACTCATTTTTCACGTACTATGCATACTTTTTTTCATTTTGATGTAGTATACTTAAAATTTTGTGCATTAAGTATGGAAGTATGCGATTTGGGACACAGCAAAGGTCTTCTAGCAGCAGAGCTTCCTATTGGTGGAAAAATCATCACATCCACCAATGAAAGATTGTGAAGTAGCACATGTCATTTAGTTGCTAGGAAGGAGAGGGAAGATGTGGGAGTACAGGGAGATGAAAGGTAGACAGTCAGTGAGTTTGGAGATTTGACGGATTTGTGACATTTCCTGTGTTTGAACTTTAAAGTTATTGAAATTGACTAGAATAGTAATTTTTTTTTTTTTTTTTTGTGTAAAAACAATGAAGATATTTTGTGAATTTGGAGCAGAAAGTCTAGCTGTTTCACTTTGAAGGAGCCTTGTTGCATAAATAAACCCGCCTGAGGTGCTGCTTCCATTTTTATGTAAATAGTTTAATCTAACAATTATTTTCCTTTTATTTACAATCTATATTTACGTTTTAAGTCATAAACATGGTTTGTTACACATGCTTGTGGTTTTGATATATTCAACATTTTCATTTTGTGTTTATTTTTTTCAAGTCCAGAGTTTTAATACATTAGATCAAAATGACAAAATGGCTGTACAACCACGCCGGTGAGATTATGCAGAAAATAATGAGACAAAACAAGGAAGTTTGGTCTCATTATTTAGTAGCCAAAACCAGCCATTTATACTCTGGTCCCCAGAGGGTTAAATAGTTAGTACATGTCAGTATGCATTTGAAATGATTCATATAGTGTTATGACAGAAGGGACCGGTACGTCCTCTGTCTTCGGTACCATCCTCTGCTTATGGTCGTATGTTGTTTGGTTTTGTCTACATGTGCATCTGTGTGATATTTTCCCTCCCTCCTCGCAGTTACCTTAACAGTTTAGATCGAATAGCTACACCAGGGTTCGTTCCCACTCAGCAGGATGTGCTGCGGGTTCGAGTGCCCACCACCGGCATCATTGAGTACCCATTTGACCTGGAGAATATTATCTTCAGGTACTGGTGCCAAGTGCCTCTGCTGATGTTACTGGTTGGCTCGCTGCAAAACAGTTGGTCAGCCAGTTGGAAACCGTCGACGCCGCTGCTATCTCATCTACTCTGCTGCACAGCAGGCTCAGCACTGCGACAGGTCCCTGATGGTATGCTCTCAGACTAGCATCAAGGACATATTCTTAACCTAAGATAAACTACAACGGCCCTAATCTTTATTTGGACTCAGGCAGATGCTAAATCATTTTTTAAGTTTTCTCCTTAAATTGACAAGTTTTTGGTACTCTGTCTTTGGGAGCTGCCATCAGGGTCTAAGTTGTGTTTGTAGGAGAACACATGAGGGGTAGTGGCATGTGTTGTCACATCGAACCCTCACAACTCTTGGAAATGCTCTTTTGTGGTAACATCTGGACTGATGCACTTGCTTTTGGAGGGGTGATGCTTTATCTGCTGTTAAGCTTCACTTTCCATTTCCTCCCTCTCCCCCTCCTGTCTCTAGCTATCTAAGTGATCTGGATCGTATTGCTGAATCGTCCTATCTACCAACCCAACAGGATGTGCTTAGGGTTCGAATCCCAACCACTGGGATCATAGAATACCCTTTCGACTTGCAAAGCATCATTTTCAGGTAGAAGAAGAAATGCTCTACTTTGACTTTACCCCAACTGTGTATTATATTCTTTCTTAAAAGTGTGTTAACCTTGCATGATAACGTGTCAATTGACCCTATTTGTGCATACAAACTCGGTGTCTGATTACACCCCTGATCCCTTCTGTTGCATGCCGTATATTTAGTTTGCAGATGTTTTAAAATGAATTTCGAATGCTTAAAAAGGAGATAAATTGATCATCTATAATTATTTTCATCAATAATTTAAACCTAAAATCCATGGAGGCCAGACTTGCTTTATTTGGCAGTTTCTTGGGTTGCCATAGTAACAGCAAGTGCAGCACTTGGACTGATAGAGCTGCTAGGTTGTCTATAATGTGACAGAAAAGCCATTTAAGTATGTGATTATAAAGCAGCCAAATTAATTTTCTTTTTTCTTTCTTGCTTTTTTCTTTTTTAAGTAAGTCATGCCATTATCAACCAGAATCAAATTCCATGCTACGTGTGGGGTGTTTCCACATTGTAGCAAGACACAGCTTATTAGCCTGTTGTTGCTTTGTCTTGCTCTGTTACCCTTTTGGAAAGTTAATCAAATCCTAGAGATTCCCACAGTATTGTTTTAGAGGTTTTAAAATTTTATATTTTGCAAACCTCTGTGACAAATACATTTGCTGCCAAGTAACTTCTCCATATAAAATCCACCTCACATTTGACCATTTTGTTCCCAGGTTATACATCCTAACCTCTTAGATATCACATTGCTACAGAATAATTGACATGCAGTGCATAGTTTATAGATCTGCTTCCACCTAAGTGGTGTCAAATGTCGTGTAATATAAACAAGTCAACATGAATTAATAAATGGGAAATTAATGGATGCTTCATGACTATTCTCAGTCTAAGTGTTCATGAAGACAGTATTTTTACATGGTATTCCCTCCTGGTGTCTCTATGTAGCCCAGAGATGCTGCAGAAGATGCAGGACATGTGGCAGTGACTGTCGTAGGACCAGCCAGCTATCTGTAAAGCAGCTTTCCTTCCTCCTTCTCTTGAAAAACGATGAGGCGATAAAGATGGACCCAGGGAACAAGAGTGATTACAGAAGAGTGCAAATCGATAGGAAGCCATCATGTCAGCCTCCTCCTACGCTTGGCAAGGCTAGAAATAACTCCACTTGCAGTGAGGCTACGTTGAAGAGGTTCCCAGCAGCCCTGCTGCAGTGAGCTGATAGGCTCTACTCTGCTTGATTGTGCTGCTGATGGTGAATCACTGAATACTCTCAATGACATCAGCTTTGCACCGTTAGGCTGAAAGGATTAATATGAAGTGTCAATGAATGTGAGGTGTGTTTTAAATGGGAGAAGGGCGTGATGTTTGAGGTCTCAGTTTAGTGATTAATTAAAATGTTTTGTCACATTCCTGTAATTGCATATGGAACAGATTGGATGCACAACGGTGTAGCCCGGCTTAATATGTGGATGGAAGCTCTCCACATGTGGCGGCGTACAGCCTCTGTGTGCAACTGGCTGGGATGCAAGAGTAACAAGGAAGCCTTTCATAGACAAACATCTCCATTAGCCTGGCTTCCTTGTCTTTAAATTGGCTTTTGATGTCACAGAAAATGTAATTTCATTTGGTTTGTCCAACATAGGAGAGCTTATGGAACTAAGTAGGTCACTTGTAACTTGCTATAGGGGCATGAAGGAAGGGTGTCGTATGTGAAGGAGTTTTATTTTAGGCTGGCTTCTGGAGGACTAGTATTTATCAATGCCATCCCTTCATCTGGCAGAATCACTGAGTTCACCTTTTAGTTCAGGGAAGTTTGACTGTGAAGTAGTCACATCATACTGAGTATTAGTTTAAGATTGTTGCTGGGAGACTCAGACTTACACTGTCAGACATAATTAACCAAGCAGAAATGCAAGTTATCTACAGCTTGAATTTCTTCCATTCTTATTAAACATCTATGATTTATCAGCCTGTTTTTAAATAGTGTTTACTTGGCTTTCGAAAACTTCTAAAGAAAAATTTAAAAGATTAAGAATTAAAAAAATAAAGAGCCATGATCCAGGTTGGCTGCCTGAGAATCAGAAACCCAGAACATGCTTTGGAGTCCATCAAATGTTCTCCATCCAGTCTAACATGTTTCTCTCTGGCTCTCATGTTCTCTTCTGTCGGACTGTTGGTTCTTGCTTTTTGCACCTTATCGGCTTTTCTAATTGGGATTTTTCTTTCCATCTCCTGCATGTGCTTTTTTATCTATTTTGTGGAGAAGGCCCTTGTGTGCACATTCACACTTTTTATAGCTTCACTTGAGCAAATATTTACAGTATTTACGCTATAATTTACACTGTGTTTTCTCATGTCTTTTGTTTTATGTTCATGTGTTTAGCCTAAACAGCACAAATGATGAGGGGTAGTTTTTTTTGTCTGACAGTTCTATTCTATAAATATATGGACAATCACTGAGTGGAAAAGCAAGTATGAGTAAAAGTTCTTGTTGAAAAGTCATAGTCCTGTCCTGATGTGACCCAGATCCTTTGCTGAATCAGTTTAGTGTTTTCTCTGCGGTTGCTCTCTCATGAAACTTTTGATCATTTGAATAAACGAACTGTAATAAATGTTATTACAGTAACTTATTCGATCTGGGACATATTTATCCTGATTTTCTGGACTTCAAGGTTTATTTAATTAACACTTTAGTAAAAGAAGTTACATTTCTGAGATTGAAATGCGTGATTATCTAATCTTTTAATAACGGTGATATTCAAAATCCAATTTAGGGCTTAATGAAATGTATTTTTTTTTTTTGTATACTACTCCCTCTGAAATCTTTCTCATCCTATCCTGTTCCCGCTAGAATGGTGGATGTAGGGGGTCAGAGGTCAGAGAGGAGGAAGTGGATCCACTGCTTTGAGAACGTCACCTCTATAATGTTTCTGGTGGCGCTCAGCGAGTACGACCAGGTCCTGGTGGAATCGGACAATGAGGTGGGACTTGACTTTTATTCGTTCCTGAGGGTCTGATGTTGTCCTGCAGCAGCAATTGCATACATGAATTCCTTCCTTAAATATTTGATTGAATATTTGATTATTTATTTGCATGGCGTGCAATCACCGCACATACCACCATACTTTGTGAAATGGGGACTTGGGGACTTGACTGTTTGATTTCTTCTTGAATAAGCACATTGGTACCGAAATAAGGAAAAATACTTCAAAAGGAAAAGAATACAGTTAGTAGGGGTGTGCAGGGAGAATCTTGAAGTCCCTTATTTGCTCTGTTGGTTTATAACAGCATTTGGCGCAAAGAGAAGAGCTGACAGCCTGAAGCCGACTACAGTATCAGGGTCATCTGAGGTAACTTCCTCTGTAAGCTGCAAAAGCTAAGTTTGTACCTCCAAAATACAGACAAGTTCCGAGTTTAACTTTAATCTTTTTCTAACTGAATCTAAACGCATATGTTAGGATTAAAAATGTGCATTGGTCAATCTCAGACAACTTTTAGTTCTTTTGTTTTTTTTTTGTCCAGTAAAACTAAACTCATGTCAAGATTTTTTTCCCCCTGTAGGAAAGCTTTTTATTTTAAAGAAATGGGTGATTTTACATTTAAATAACTTTAACAGAAATACCTATATTTCTCTTTTCTTTATCAGAAAACACATTTTACAGCTAGTTTTCATGAAATTTCTACATTATTCCTTTCTGAGGTGGAGTGGCCTCTATGTGGTTTGTCTGGACATTAAAGGCCCGTTTATCCTCCCATAAATGTGGACGTCCGTTCCAAATGTCTTCACTCGTCGCTGTCTTTATACTTCCAATGTGTCGTTTATGTTGCCACGGCCAACCTCCGCTAGGGAGTAGTGCTGAGTTCATTGTTTACTCAGTGATACATTATTTTCAGACATCGGTTGTTGGCACTTATGCTATGAAGGTGTTTCTAACCACCATCACGCCCTGAACACATGCAGAGCCTTTTTTCAAAAGTTTGTGCAACGTCTAATGTTTTTGTTCCAGTCTTCATTCTTTTTCTACGTTTTTCCTCTTCCAGTCTATCTTTTTTTTTCTTCCCTGGTTTGTTTCTGCTCCACTATGCTCAACACTGCCACCGCGGTTTCCGGTGGTATTACTCAGTCTTCTGTCGAGTGACGGATCCGCAAGGAGCCTGAAAACGCACCAAAAACACACCTAATTGATGCAGAAGACAAAAGAAACTTTCAGTGCGTCTGCGCATCAGTCATCTACGTTGAGCATAAATTGGCCTTAACTCACATTAAATTCTTATACTGTAATTTAAAACCTTTTTATTTTCAGCAGCGAAGTGAGTATAAGGCTGACTGTCTGCTTTTTGCATCATTGCTCTGTTTACATCCTCTTTCTATGAAAAGATTTTATATTTTTTTGCACGTTTCATGATCAGAGATACGGCATAGCGTTTATTATACGTAAGCTCAGCCGTTGAACATTGTTTCATCTTATCTCAGGGTTTTCTGCGGCTCATGTGAAGGAGTGTAAAGGCTGGCAGTCTATCCACACGTGGTCGCTCGTGTGTTGGTGTGAATGGGATAATTTTGAAGTGCATTGCAAAGCATAGTTATTGTGCTGTTTGAGAGCAGATTACTATCTTTTGGCTCAAGGTTTTGGTTTCACAGCTTGCATCATCAACTTTACTGAACGCTACAAGACTAAGTTAGCATCCGGATGATAACGGCAGCGGTTATGTAGTGACAATGCATATGCAGGGTTATAAAACCCAGTTTTGTCGTTGTGGTAAATATGTTTTGACGTACCATCATATGTGCAGGACTTAATCATTGTTGATCTGTTGGGTGAGCGCAGTTCTGACTTCCTCATGCTTATTTCATAGATTTTTGTCTATATTGTTAACTTTGTTTCCTCTAACTGTTCCAGAAGAATTCTTGCTAATAAAGCTAATGTGATCAGCCCCTCCATGCCCTCTGCTCCTTGCTGACAACAAACTCTTTCTCTGACCTGGTCATATGATGACTGGGTTTCATAAACCAGACCCAGTTACCAGCTTGACTCATTACATCTGTTGTGCATCACTACACCTCCATGGTCAAATGTTTATCAACATCTACACAGGGCCAATCTGCAGAGGACTAAAGTGCAACAGATGTATCTTATTTAAAGTTATTGTCTATAATCTGTTTTCTAAATGGTTAGCAGCTAACTCTGAGCCAGCATGAATGTAGGTTTCATGGTGTGCAGAGATGATCCTGCTGTGATGACAGGCTGAGGGATGAGTTGACTCTTCGGACCAGTCAGAGCTTGGCGAGATTGTTACCATACATCTATAATATCATCAAGACACTTTGGGCCAAGATTATGTAATGATTAAACAACACTAGACTGTGAGAGGACGAAAACGTCTCATAGCAGCTTTTAGTTGAAGTTGTTTCTTTTCTTCTTCAGTATGGCTTGTTAAAAGATGTAAATATTCTAATTATGTAGCAGGAAATCTTTTTTACCCTTTTTTAAAAAATGTCTTTTTCTTCTTTTGGTCTGCCTGGGTTTTTTTTAACCTTGGAGTGTTGCTTTCGTGACGTTTTCCTCCACTGTGTGTGTGTGTTTTTTCTCTTAGAATCGTATGGAGGAGAGTAAAGCTCTGTTCAGGACCATCATCACATATCCATGGTTCCAAAACTCCTCTGTAATCCTGTTCCTTAACAAGAAGGACCTGTTGGAGGAGAAGATCATGTATTCTCACCTGGTGGACTATTTTCCAGAGTTTGATGGTAATTTTTCACCCATATTTAATGTTAATTCTGGTCACTTCAAAAAGGTTATTAAAGAAAAGTCATCAACCCAGTGGATGGATTGAACCCAAAAGTGTGATCTTCATTTTCTATCCCCATTGGTTGTAAACTTTATCATATAATCTTGAATTTATTGTTGAATGTAGTTTTAGAGTGACACCTTGTGGTTTTAACACTGCACCACAATACACAATGAATTGATTTTTCCTGTGGAATGAAACAAATGGTAAATGGACTGTACTTGAATAGCGCTTTTCTAGTCACACCACTCAAAGCGCTTTACATGACATATCACATTCACCCATTCACACTGCACCTATATTTATACATACTGGGTGCAAGGGAAGTAACCATTCATATGCCCGATAAGCACATCGGGAGGCAAGGTAGGGTTCAGTGTCTTGCCAAAGGACACTACGACATGTACAGGAGTGGAATGGAACCGCCGACCTCCTGTTTTAGTAGGCGACTGCTCTATCCACTGAGCCACAGCCGCCAAACAACAACACCGGCTCATTCTTCCTGCTATGCTATGTTGAATAGTAGGAGACTCTTTTTGTTGTTTTATGTTTAGTCTTGTTGCAGGACATCATTGCAGTGAGCTTTGACTTAATCTGAGAACTACTGGCTGCAGATAATAAAGAGAAAATGACTGAAACGCCCTCTTTTCCAGGTCCCCAACGGGATGCTCAGGCAGGTCGGGAGTTCATCTTGAAGATGTTTGTGGACTTGAATCCAGACAGTGACAAGATAATCTACTCGCATTTCACCTGCGCCACCGACACGGAGAACATCCGCTTTGTCTTCGCTGCCGTCAAAGACACCATCCTGCAGCTTAACCTCAAAGAGTACAACCTGGTGTGATGGAGAAAGCAAAGCCAAACACCCGGCAGCCACACGACAAGACAAGCATTGCTTCATACTTTACCAGACCAACACTATCCATCTTCTGCCACTTCTGTCCACGCACTTCCTCAGTTTGTTGGTTTGCTCAAGTTTTAAAGGATGGTTATCTGTTTTGTGATGTTACTAACCGCTTCCCATGGATCACATTTAAAATCTAACACTGATTTGTTTTCGGAGGTTTTGTTTGGCTCGTGTTCCTCGTACTCATGTTTAGGCCCACGGGGCTCTTCTCTTCTACACTACATTATCACTTGTGCTTATGTGTTTTAAGGTGGGTAGAGGGCCTTTTTTTGGTAGACCAAGATTTTATGGACAAAGGGCTCTCTCCCGTACCCCTGTGACCCCGCACGCTCAACACTACAGTATGAGGTGAGGCCAGGCTGCAGACTCCTGGACTCGGCTCACTTGCAAAAGGTAACTAATTATGAAGACTTCTTATCAGGCAATGCTGGGGTACAGTGAGGTACTTGGTTCCCCTTGGACTTGAATTGCTTATGTCTTTTTTCTTTTTTTTAAATGTTTTTAATTAATCCTGCCCCAGATCAGAGCACAGGAGCTCTATTGAATGTAAATAAAGTTTTAATGCTGCCCACACAGAGTGAGGGCTTCACAGAGAGGATTAAATAGTCCCTGTTCACTTTAGATATTTTCAGCAACTTCATGGTTATATTATTACTACTATTGTTTGTGTATTAAAACTGAAAATGACTACTCAAAGGAGTGCAAAGGAAGCATCACGTTATTTTTCTTGAACTGCCCCCTGATTATAAAATGTTAGCATGTGTTACTTAAGAAAAATTGATATAACACTAGCAGTATTTATACTGTCCATCAGTGTGTCACATTGCCAAATTTCAGCCACCTGTGTTCTTTATTTTAACCTGTAAATATTCTGTTGCCAGTATCATGTTCATCCTTGGAAATGGTTCAGATATTAAGAAAACGTATTTGAGAACTGGTATTGTCAAAATTGTCAAACGTTCGATCATTCAGATGTTGACTTGATTCACCTTGTGTGGCATTTCTACATCTCGACAGATGTCTGAATCACACACGTGATAGTACTGTGATTTTTTTTTTTTTCTGTCTTTTCCTTTTTTAGTTTCTTTTGGTGAGATAAATTTTCCCGTGCACACCTCAGTAGGCCGCTGTAGCTAAAATGAAGCTTTCTACCCTGCCAGTTTTCAGTTCACGACTTAATCGTTAATTTGGTTTCATCCGCCTTTACTTCACCACATTATCAGCCAACATTTAGCAATCGGTCAGATTCTGAGTAAAGCGGTCCTTTTTTATGTCTAATTTATCAGTCATTTTTGTGTAGTTGATTCAGTAAATGAGACTTCCTCCCTAGTTTCAGCTCAGTTTTTCAGATCTCTGTGATGGGAGGAGATTTTGTACTGCTGTAAAAGTGTTCTATCTTTCTAATGATACTTCATATATTTAGTTGTTGCAGGTCTGTTTCAACGTGCTTGACAAAGGAAATGAGTTTCCTGTCAGGTTTGTGCTTTATGCAAATAGGAAAAAGAAAAACTAAAACACTTGGCAGTTGAATATTTACTGTTTAAGGATGCTCACGTTTTTGGAAAATTTTAAAGATATGCATTGGCTCTCGGTACCAATCCCATATCGTGCGTCTTGCCTGATAGCCGTTTAACTATTTCATTAAGCTGAGGGTCGATAGATTGCTATTTTTGTCTTCACAATGTAATTCAGGTAAGTTTTCATAACTTCATCACAAGGGCTACTCTTAGCAGCTTCAGTAGAGATGAAAGGAATCTATGGATGGCATAGAGCAAAAGGTGCAATTCATTTCTAGGATGGGTAGGAGGTGGCAAAGGGGGGTCTTAATTAGGTGTGTTGACATTCTGTTTAGGGTGATAGCTGCAGATCCAGTGAAGAGCGGAGGAATGCAGGAGTCCACAGTGACCAAGTGACGTTCCTGTGGGAAGTCTGGTCACAGTCTGGCTCTTTGTTCTCTTTCTTTTTGCCTTTAGAGGAGGAGAATGGTTGGCTAATGTTAGAAGTGGAGGGGTTTCCCCAAGGTGCAGTGGTACATTTATTCTAGCTGTTGCTCTTCTGATGGGCTGTGCACTGATGTTTTCCACTGTGTACATATTGGCCTCTTCATTGGTAGTGTGTCCATGCTTGGTTGAGACATTTTGACCTTTCGCATGCACGTTAAAGGAGCCGTCGCGCTCAGATTTCTTCCCATCCCGCGGTACTTTTTGCTCTGTTTATATTAAATTTTTTTCCTCTCTAAATGGTTTACATGACAAATTCTCTTCAGCGAGGCTTCGTGATCAGCTCAGTTTCAGGGGGAATCCGCTGTGTATGTTTGTAGAAGTACACATTGAGATCAACCTCCATGCTTTGTAGTACAGATGTGCACATTGTTCTCAAAGCCATGTTGTTTTCATTGTCCGCACCCTGAAAGAGTTAATGAAGGTAGGATATATATTTTTTGCAAAGTGCCACATTTTGTTGAGTCGACATGAAAGATGTTGCAGAGTTGTGATGATATATTTCCAGCTAGTTTTATTTAAGGGTTCATCTTTGGTGCTTTAGTCAAATGTAAATGCCTTTTTTTTTTTTTTCTTGTGAGTTTTATCCTTGTGATGCTTTTCATACTTGCAAGTTCATTTTTTGGCTGCTACAGTTGTGGATATTAATGCATACATTAATAAACTCATATTAGCTTTGTTTAGAGAGAAGTGTTGTGTTGCACTGCAGGGACAAAAAGGTAAAAAAAAAAAACGTAATACTGTTTGGCTTTCATGAAGCACATTCTGCTCAAGAATTATGGCTGACCACTCAAGGGCCATGCGTGTGGCTTCTTGCACTTAATTTCCTCCCCCTTTTTTTTTTTCTTTTTTTTCTTCTAAAGTTTCAAATGGACTTTGGTGGGCTTCCATCAGTGAGGATAACAAAACAGGGACCAGCTTCAGGAAGAGGCTTTTTATCTTTTAGAATAACGAAAAACAAGAAACATTCACATTGATTGTCAGTAAGTTCAACAGCTAAATTCACGAGGCTACACTACCAGTGATGAGCACCGTAAGAGGAGCAGGGTCAAGTTATATTGAATCCTTTCCATTGATTTCTATTGTACTTCCTTTACATTTAAAAAAATTAAATAGTGTTTATACAGCTGAATCCTGTGCCAAGTGAAATCAGTCTGCAGAGAAGTTGCGTTCCAGCTCGACCCAGCCCTCTGTGGTAGTATCTTGCAATGTTTGATAAATGTGCTCATGATGATTTTGCAAACGAAGCTTGCAGGAGAAACCTCAGTATTAATGTATTTACAGAAAGACTCGCCAAGTAAAGGTACAGGAGCAACCGTATTTTGGTGATTAGAAGAGCAAGTGATAGAAGTGAATGAATATGGCGCATATTTGCCTCCACCATTCTCCACTTTTTTTCCTTTTTTTGATTGGACTGTGGACTTGTAGGTTGACAGCACTGAAACTGCACCACTCTATGGGCCTGCATTCATGCAACAGAATGTCCATTAAAGTGTTGTTGGTACTCTATTTGTACACTTTTGCTCAAGCTTGAGATCCATTCTGGTTGTAGGGATGGACAAATGGTGATTATAATTAAAAGCTATCTTTGCTTCTTGTTTAGTTTCTTTTTGCTGGTTTGACACACCTTAACACATGTATTTAGGACCACTTAAGATGACACTTTTTTTCTTTTTTTTTAAGGAGTTAAACATTGTGTAGTGGTGTACAAACTGAAAGTAATGTATTTTTTCTTTCTTTTTTAAAATTTTATTCAAATATACCAAAATGTAAATTCTGTACATGTGTGCCAATCCCCTTTCTTTGTAAAACCAGACTCTTAACAAGTGCCAATGTTGTGAAAAATCCGAGGACCAGTGAGTTCAATGGTCCACTTTTTAAAACAAACACTAAGTATGTGATTAAATAACAAGAAAAATGACTTTTATTCTATATTTAAGATTAATGATGAACTGCTGTTTTTAAGGTAAGTGTCATTTTAATTGCATGTTTGTCAGGTTTGGGGAGGGAGTGGGTGGGTGAGATACTCTATTCATGCAACGCCCTCAAGAGAAGGGTCCTGATGGTTATTGATTTAAAGTATTTTAGCCATATTTCTCTTTTTGTATGTTTCATTTCAACCACTGTTGCCTGAACCTCATTCAAACATGAAAATGATTTTTACATAGCCTTCTCCTTTAAATGTTTTAAATTGGAATAAAATATGTTCATATACTCTCCTCTTGCATCCTTGTTTTCTTTTTGTGTGAAATTATTTTCTTAACACTGCTGCATCCGGTTTATATGTAATCCCTGGCATTTCAGACAAAAAACTAACTGAAGAAATACTATGTCATTTGGGGGAAAAAATCATAAAAACATCTCAGACATTCAAGTGAGGAAATACTCGAGGCAGGTTAAAAGATCATGATTATTATGTCATAAATAGTTCCAGAGAATATTATTGGGTTGATAAATAAATTAGGGATGTCCTGGTTGCTTAACTTTTGAGTTTCTGGACCCATCCTGTTGGACGAGGGCAGACCCAGAACTGGCTGGAAGGATTATATATCCGCTCCGGCCTGGGAATGTCTTTGTATGATCCTGGAGGAGCTGGAGACTTGCAGAGGAGAGGATTTTCCTCCTGAACCTGTTGCCTCTGCAACCTGACCTGGGACAGCAGAAAGAGAACAGATGGATAAAATAAGAGTTATTGAAAAGTGAATTAAGACCATCTTATTAAAAGCAAAATCAGACTGAAAGTAAAATAAAAATTATTTCTACAATTTTTATTTTTCAAAACTGGAAGAACATCTAAAGAGTTCTGGATTAAAAACTATGAATACAATAATCATTTATGAGAGCTTGATAAAGTTTATGTAGTACTGTGAATTATTTTAAAGTTGTAAATGATTAAAAGCATTTAAATGTATAAAGTGATCCTTCAAATTGATTCCTGGGTGAGTTGGGGTTTACTATAATTTGTTTAGATGATTGAATGGCAAATGATTACTGTGAAATAATTTGTCTATGTATTTTGCTTGCTGAAATCTATACAAATTTTTTATTTATTTAAAAAAGCTCAATTGACTTTTGAAATTAATTTTAGCAGAGAAATTGAGTCAAGAAGCCTGTCTGTTTTTTTGTGTGTGTCATTTAAAATGCTGAGAGCAGAATACAGGTTCTCTGCTGCTTTGACACTCCACTGCGTATTTAAATCAGTACTGCTCATTAGAAATCTGATTATCAACACCTGTGGAGCTCTCGGGTCAAACCCCGGTCCTCAGGGCCACAACCCAGCAGGTTATAGTGGATATGACTATCAATCACAGAGGTCTGCAACCTTTAAGATCCAAAGAGCCAATTATACCCCTGGTCCAACAAAACTTGTTCAGAGCCGCAAATGTTACACGGTCTTTTTTTTTTTTGATAAATAGCTACAATGGATAATTGATCACTTTTTAAGAACCATGGTTTTATTTCTCTAGTTAGCGGCTTCAGAATAAGGAAAAACAAAACTTTGTAAGAAGAAGATTGTCCTCTCTAGGTCAGGTTTAAGTTCCAAGAATCAGAGGGGGGGAGGCAGCGTCCAGTTTTTATGCTCCTTACATGTTGAACAAACTCCCAAAAAGCTACAGGTCTGCTGAAACTGTCATTGGTTTTAAATCAGAGTTAAAAACTTTTCTGTTTGTAGCCTTTTATGATGAGTGATTTTTTTCCTTCTGAGGGTTTATTTATTTATTTTTCTTACTTTGGGATTTTACTTTTGTTTTTCTTTTTTATTACTTTCTGCACCTTGCTGTAATGTTTCCTTTCCCTTTATTTTTTTGTAGTAATGTTTCTAATTTTTGTATGTAAAGCACCTTGAATTGTACATGAAATGTGCTATACAAATAAACTTGCCCCTCCTTGCCTCTCTGGGATACTTGTGGGAAATGTTTGTTTCTTTCTTTTTGTTTTCCGATAGTTTCCAATCCAATGACAACAAAAGATAGATCTAAAAGAATACTACAATTATTTCATGGGGAAACTTGTCACAATATCTATATGTAAGAACGTATTTTTTTTTAGCCAGAGTTGAAGGTGCAAAGAGCCACTTGTGGCTCCGGAGCCGCAGGTTGCAGACCCCTGGTCCATCACCACGCTGAACCCGTGTCCTGACTCGTCCACGCGGGGCGCTGCTCGCTCAGACATCAGCCTGCTGACGATGCGCTGTAGATCCGCGGCGTGTAGATCTGCGCATCTAGCCGCTGCGTTTCTATGTGGGGCGTTCAGCGCAGCGTCTACCCACCAGCTCCAGGAACAGACTGACTTTCTGGCTTCCCTGCCACCGCTAAATCCACTGATTATTATCCAGCACCGCTCGGTTCAAGGGGATAAACACCGAGTTTTACTCAAGCCAGCGAACGCAGAGGTTTTTAAACTGATCCGCCGTCTCAGCGCAATCGTGATTTATGGTTCACGGATAATTTGTTGGGCGAAACTGGATTGAACTTAAACGAACCCGCAGACATTTTGTTATTTCTCAGCATTACATGGTATTATCCCCGTTTCTTCTACAGAGCGCTCGCGAGTGCTCTAGCAGGAGCTTCGAAGGAGCAACACAAGGAGGGAGTTGAAACCTTTCCCCCTCCGCTTGTTGGCTCCATCCGCACGGCTCTGTGTGAACACAACGTTATTAATTACGTGCGTCGAACTCGCGCTGCCGCCGCTTCTGAGCGTTCAGGCGGAAAGCTGGCAACGACGATGAATCATTGTGACTGACAGCTTTTGAAGAATTAGCTAGCTTAGCCAGAGACAGACCAGCACCAATGCTGGTTCCCATCTCGCAGACACAGTAAATAGGAGCTCGGGGCAGGTAGCCTGCAGCTGAAGGGTCTTGCATCACCCAGAAAACACGCTGTCTCGTTTGTCTCTCTAACGCCCGCAAAGTGCATCACTTACACTCGTCTTTCATTTTTTCCATTTTCTTTCTTTCTTTTTTGGGTGGGGGGGAGACGGGGACTTCCGTTAGCTTGTCATCTTGCTAACCCTGGACAGCTCCTGTACAAGGCAGGGCTAGCTTCGGACAAAGGAGCAGCGTAAAGGGGGGAATATAAACACACCGGGCAATAGTTTATCGTGTCTGGAGAAGGACAGCAACAAACAAGGAATTGACATGATGTTTCCACAATCAAGACACTCAGTAAGTAGTTTTTAATTTGGCATTTGTTCAGTAGTTAGGTGTAGAGAGCAGCTTACCCAGGCAGAGAAGTTGAACAGGGAAATTATGCAACTTGTTTGATGAAAATAGAGATCTGCATAGCAGAAATTCTGGTTTACATTTGCGTTATTTCTGGTAAATTATGTAGAATTTGTGTTATTAGGAAATATTAAGATTATGAAAAGATTTGTATTTTGTTCATAAACGGTCATACCTCCTCAAGATCATGGCATCTAAAGCCAAATAAAACCCCTGTAATGAATTTTCTCACATTTCTCTTCCGTGTTTTTTGACCTCTTCCAGTTATTCACTTACCTCAGGTTAAATTTCCCAAAGCAAATATTAACCAAAGAGCAAACAAATTAGAAAATACAGTGGCGTCCACTGGAAATGAACCATGAAGGGTAACATGCAAATGGGTGTTTTTATGACAGGAAAATGCTCACATTTCTGTTCCCCTAAATCTCAAGTTTCCATGGTAACATACTCAGTCCAGGGCATGCATTCATCAGTAATGTGGGCTCTGAGGCCATTGGTCAGACACTCCTGTATGAAGACTGGCAGAACTATCCAGTTGTGTAAAGAGCACCGATTCTATCAATCAGACTAAAGTTGATGTAATTTTTGGTTTTGGCATGTATCCCAGCTTAAAATGACAATGGTCCCTTTCCCATGGCCCTTTCCCATCCATGAAGAAACCTACCCTCATCTTAATTTTGTTCTTTTGTGTTTTAACTACCACAATGTTTAATTTTTTCTTCATTATTCTGCTTGATCGCTGTAAAACGGGGGAACAAAAACGATACATGGAGTATTTGTGCACACGGCGCAGACTGAAAACACCATGGTGCGATTACTTAACATTTTGTGAATCACACCCTCTCTTTCTGATTTACATTTTGTTCCCATCATTAGTACTATCACAGTACAAGGAGTCGGGGTGTTTGCTGAGGCTAGAACTTAAATGTCTTGTGACAGGAATGCTTTGCCCTTTGGCAGTCCGTATGTGCGACGGCATGATTGAGCCGCTCGGTGCTGCTGTTGCAGATTTTGGTTTTCAGATGAGGAAAAAAAGACTTGAGAGCGGTTGGGAACGTCTTGTTACACTTTTGTTTCAGCCAGGCAGATAAAATTGAGCCTGACCGAAACCTGTGCAAATGATCCAAACTTGCTTGAGTTTGTCAGGTTGAGGTTCAGCTACATTCTGTGCCCAAAATGATTATGTGAGCCGACTGTCTGAATGCACTGAATGAACAGGTTTTTCCATCAATAGAAGCACAGGCGTGCTGTATGACGACAGCTCCAGGTTTCTCTGAGAAATTGTGGTTCAAGAAGCATGAAATATTAGTTCTGTACTGGCTTTTCTAGTCATTTAACCCCACTGAGTATGTTTTAGCAAAACAAAAGACTTTAGCACAAGCGGTCTGAGGCCCTGTTTACATCACGTTATGATATATAACACAACTGACCACTCAGTTGTTGCATCTGGCATTTCACACTTTACCAGTTACTGGACGAACTGATAAGTCCAGGTGTGTCCTACCTCAGTAAACGGCCAGACACACCTGGATTAATCAGTTGGTCCAATAATGAAAGACAGGACACAAAGCAGCTGGCTGAAGTTCAGGAAGTAGTGGAGTTGTGCATAAAGACCATATCACTACTCAATATCAACAATTATTCTAATGCAAGAACTTGTACTGCAAAGCTGAAGGTGGTCCAAAAAGTATATTAGTTTGTTACTTTTGTCTTGGTCCTGATGTTTACAAGCAAACTTTGAGGAATTCTGATTTTCGTTAAAATAAATATATGTTCCCTGGGGTCAATGGTCAATGTTACAAGAGTATTATCAGCATAAAGTGAGTGATTTATTTCTGAAACTGAAAGCATAAATAGAAGATAGTTCACTTATGTTTGCTTTGGTGATGTAACTGATTTGCCTATGAAAGCGTTACGAATGAGGAGACTGATCAGCGATGTGACAAGTAGCACCATTTTGCCGTTTTTAGCCCTGTTTCCGGGACCAGTCTCACTCCTTTGGGGTTGAAATGGGGGTGGCATCACCTCCAAAAGGTCCATTTACGTTCGACGCAGATGACTGATACACAGATGCACGGGCAGTTTCGTCTGTCAATTAGGAGCGTTTTTGGTGAGTTTTCAGGCTTCTTGTACATCTGTCATTTGACGCAGAAGACAGAGTAATACCACCGGTGTCAGTGTTGAGCATAGTTGAGCAGAAACAAACCAGAGAAGAAGAAGAAGAGAAATTGGAAGTGGAAAACCATTGAAGAAGAACAACAAAGCTGAGGACGAAAACCGTAGAAGTTGCACAAGCTTTTGAAATAAGGCTCTGCATGTGTTCAGGGCGTGTTGGTGGTTAGAAACATCTTTATAGCCGCACAGAAGTGCTGCCAACCAATGTCTGAAACTAATGTATGGTGGAGTTAACTTTGAACTCAGCACTGCCCCCTAGCGGAGGTCAGTCGTAGCAACATGGAGTTATAAAGACAGACATGAAGACGCTGGGAACCGTTGTGCCCATTTACACCCGTCAGGGAGCATAAATGCACCTTAATGGGGATGACTTTAGCCAGCAGATGGGCTCTCCTGCCTGAATTATATTGTTCCAATCCAACTGAGTGCTGTTGTGCTGTTTGATTTGACTATTGAGACGCCACAACTCCGTATTGGCTGACAACAACCAGTCACATCCCAGATACGCCAGGGTTCTAACCCCCTTTCACCTTCACTGTAGCTTTACACTTGCACATACTGTACAGACATGCATATCTTTCATCGACAAACCCCTACCCGCTGCTGCTGTCATGGGGGTCCAGTGATGGGAAGAAAGTGTGACACCCATACAGATGCCAAAGTCACAGATAAGGAGCAGGAGTATGAGGGAGTAGCGGCGCTGCCTCATAATAACAGATGATGGATCTCTCAGGCTCGCTCAGTCCCCACTGAATCAGCGTTCCTTTTTATATTACTTTGCTCACAACTTAGGGAGCGTTATCTTTAAAGTTTCTCTCAACACTACATTTACACAATGGATATGCAATCATAAAGAGTCCTCTCATGTCAGGTTGGTTTCATTTTTACTGCAGGCATAGATTCTTGGAGGTAAAAGCCTACTGGCTTTTCTGAACCTCATCCATGGAAGAGAAGATCCTTCATGTAAAGTTAATCAGATTTGAGCTGCTTTGTATTTATATATTTAAGTGATGTGGAAGTCTTCCACTATTGCCAGCATTATTTCTTTTTCACAATTCTATTCAAAAACTTTTATTCCTTCCATTTGTTTATAAGACTTTGTGACAATGCATTGTTTGTTTTTCCTCAATAAATATTGCACTATTTATTACAGAATAGGAGACTGTTGCAATATTTTCTTTCCTAATGTCATGCAGCGTTATTTTCCTTTGGACAAACTATTTGGACATCAGGTGTCAGATGGTGTTCTGAATTATACAGTGCAAACTATTTCAGTTTTAGTAAAGAAATTGTGTCTTTTCAGAGTCCATTTATGCAAGATTGTTTGGTGTCCTTTTAAAACTATGAATAAATGGCAGTTTTGAAGAGTTAAAGCAAGAGAAAGCAACCCTGTTTTCTAAAAAAAAACAAAAAACTGATGGAGAATTTGGTTTAGAGGCTGATCAGTGTACAATGCCACTGCTTCTGGGATCTTTTGTTGTTTTCAGGGTTTTTGTTTCCCAGATCCGATTAACTTGGGTTATTATGGGGTATTATTGTTTAAAACTGATGCATTTTTGATGAAATTGCTTGAAGGCGAAGTTTCATGCTGGCAGAACACAGGAGAGGCAGAAAAGATCGAAGTATACGGTGCAACATGCAGTCTTGAAGGCATTTTGCTGGATGGGCCCCCTTACATTTCCAGGACTGTGGGAGATTTTGTGTTGCCATGTGTTTCCCATGTATTTGGATGTACGGCCAATATATACAAGCAATGGGAAGGAAGAAAAGAGTACTTTATAGCAGCTGTTATCAGCACACTCTGTCATTTCCCCCATTTGTTACTAAGGAGTGGGGCTGCGTAAACTCTGAGATAAATATGAACCAAATGTTTCGGACATCGGTGTTTGCACATTCTGTCCATCCATAAGTTCTTCTTTTCCAAAATTTGCAGGATGTTTAGACAACTTTAGCTTTTGCAAGCTCTTGCAGGGATTTGTGTGCCTTTCTTTTTTTTTTTTATCTCTGTGGGCACATTTTAATCTGCTCCTGCATGTCGTGGGTACAGTTCATTGGTTTAAGAGGGAAAAAAAGCCTCATTTGATGGTGGCACGGTGCCTGACCCAGTTGACAGCATTTGCCATATTGTTTGGGTGTTGATTAATCCTAACACAGCTCCAACAAAGCCGGCCGCGGCGTGAAAGTGGAACAACAGAACGGTTCGGTGCCAGAGCTGGAGTCTAGCACGAGTAATGTGGGGAGTGGGGGTGGATGGATCTCTCAAGTCCCTTGAGCTCACGCTTGACAGCAGAGATGGCCACAGGTTGCACGCACACACACACACACATACACACACACACCCTCCTCCTCCTTGTCTGCCTTTATCATGTGCTTCCTCCCAGATCTGATGCGGTGTTGGGAGGGTCAGGGGCAGAGGGTGCACCGGCATTATTAAGCCCACTTGAATTAACAGAACAGCCCCCAGCCTTTCCTCTAAAGCCTCCAGCTGGGGGGGAGCTTAATCCCCATGGTCCCCTGTCTCGCCCATTAAACAAACTCCCCCCGCCCCCTGCGCCACCGCTCTGCTGCACACATACACACACACACAGAAAAGTGTGTGTGTTAGCAACAAACCTGGCAGTGTTGCTGTTGACTGAATGTACTGGACATTAGCACACACACACACACACACACGGAAGAACGTAATGCAAAAATGAATACTTTTTGCTAATTATTGCTCTTGTACATGCATAAGAATAAAAGGACCCCCCCCCATCCTGTTTCCCCTTACATCAATAACTGAGCGCCCACAGACACACAGGCATTCTTACCAGCCTCAAGGGTCTTATCTGCTTTTTGTATCTGGGGAACAAATTGAATGTGGGGCTTGACACACGCGGGCCAGCAGATGTCTGGGTCATTGAGGTTAGGCCAGTTGATTAGCATGACAAACACAGCCCTGCAAGACCCCCCCACCCTCCCTGTCCGACCAACCAGGAGGCAATGCTTGTGAGTGGTTGAGTTGAGGCCAGGGGGTCACAGGTGATGTTGATTTTTGTGAAGAGCCACAGTGTGTTATTGTAAAAAAACGTCGGTGCTGGGTGAAAGAGAGGGGTGTAGACTGGTGCAGCCCCTCTTGTTGAACACAAACACACAGATTTGGTTTCAGCTAACCACAAAATTCATGTAAGTTTTCTTTGAAACTATTGGTCTGATTGTTTTAACACTGGATGATGGTCATTTGCCGAATGGTCTGCTTTACAGTTCTGTCATTAAATGTATAAAAATAACTTTATGGCTCCATATAAATACACCTTGAAATAAAATAAAGCCCAGGTTATTACCATGGGGGGTGTTACATTATAGATGGTGTGGTATGGTTCGATTGTGTTGGAGGACTTCTTTCTCTAAACTTCACAGCAATTTTTTTTCCACATTTCTTTTGAACCTGATTAGAGAATTAAAAACCATAAGGAACAATATCTTGCTTGCTTTTAACTTCCAGGTGTTTTGTAACACAAGTAATAGTGGATAATGATACTAATACTGCACACTGACTGCTAAAAAAAGGCTGGTGCTCGTGCTAAAACGATAATGTTTGAAGAGTGAAACTATCCTAAACACTACATATTGTCATAATCAATATGTGAGTTATATTCTGCTAATGATATACACGATAATATAGCAGTTTTTTTGTAAGTTCAATTAATGAATAGTTTATATAAAATTACAGTGTAGAAATGCAGTTTGAAATTATATACTCAACAAATTAAGGTAGTAGGTACTAAATATTTCATTTTGTGGTTGAATGGCCAGTACTTACTGTTGCTGTTGTGTCCTTATTTCCATCGCAAACAAAAACTGAGTCAAAATATCACTTTAATTATAAAAAAGAATAAAGAAATAATGCAATAAAGGGAGGGACGGGTGTTCACACGCATAGTGCTTTAACGAGTAGGTCGGGTTGTTGGTTATGTCAACCGGCCGGGTCCAGATTTGACGGCAACACTAATGTGGATATAGGGTCGGGTCTGGTGTTTATCGTTCTGGTGTCATGTGGGTGCAGGTTTGTAAAAGTGGAGCCGTGTAGGACTCTGATATGATTGGTCATAAACAAAAGCCTGTTGCAGTGTCTGGAGTTTATTATGAGAACTTGTACCATCGCTTGATGCAGCTTTTGCTCGTTAACTCTGTATTTTCTGTTGGGATTGCTGCACAGGTGATACTATAGGTTTATTGTGTGTCTGTTCAACAGGAGTAGGGATACTTCACAAACTGCTGTCTGGTCCGTGTCTGCCAAACCACATCCGTGTGACGGAAGTTGTCCCTGTTTTAGGTACATGCTCCTCGGTTTGGGTTGGCTGGTCGTCTTGTTGTGAATTACCGGTCTGAAATGGTCTGTTGCTGTCTTCCTTCAGGTGTGTTGATGCATTGGTGTCTTGATGTAAAACACTGCTGTAAAGCGGCTAACCGTCGGTGTAAATGATAGAGCTTTAAATGAAACAGAAATTTTTTATCGTCAAGATGATACATATCGTCATAGCGCCTACCCTTATATATGAGCATATTTCATATTAGTCTGTCTGCATACTATCTGTTTTTCTGAGCAAGTGAACATTATAAAACAATTTGTGAGCATTTGTTTCTTTTTCTGTCAGAGACTTCAGCAATATCTGATGGAACATGCTGTTACTGCTGGCATATCTCATGTAATCTCAGAGCAGGGCTCCATCTCTTAATTTCCATTATTCAATTTCCCTTCTCTTACTTTGTTATGGCCTTGCATCTGCAAGTATGACCACAATATAGGCATTCAGTTTAGAGAGCTTTGTACGATGCAGTGAGTGTGTCTTGGTTTCTGAATGAAATGCAGCTGGAGTCCACAGTAGACACCAGAATAGCCTTTTGCTTGCGGGAAATGTAGGTGTTAGAAAGCATGACACTGTTCTGTGAATGACGCTGCGCCCTGCTGCGCCAATCAGTTAAAGAACTTTCACCTTGTGGTTTTTTAGGAAGACAAATGAGGATGAATTTACATGATTTATTCAGAAATATACTTGATTAAAAAAACAAACAGGCATATTTATGCATTCATATGTAGTAAAAGCAAGGCTAGGGATTTACAAGACAGCTTATTATGCATAGGCCGTAAAAGCAAGATGAACTCGATTTATACATTCATAATTGAAACCAAACTTCACTTTGTTGTTAAGGGATTGTTTTGGACAGACACAAAGACAAGCGTTCATACAAAATTCCCTCCATTTAAACAAAATTATGTCTAAATTGAGCTGGATTATGTTTTAAATGTACTGATATCCACCTCTTTTATAGCTCAAACCACTTGGCTTCACACAAAATCCTGCTGCAGATTTACCAGAAAGAACACTAATATAAATAAAAACAGATGTCAGCTGACTTGTGTCATGGTTTTTCCCAAGTCTGCAGAGACGCCGACTTAAATCTGTATGCATGTGTTTCTGCTGCGTCTGTGGACAATAGCTGCATGTCAACGTGGAGGTGGAATTTAGTATAGGCTGTCATTTTACAAATTCACAAGAAACTGACAGCTTCATTTGTGCGGGTAGATCTTTTGTTCCTCGCATGCATTCTGCTTCTTTAACATGTGTGTATGTGACTGTTGTTTCGTTTATGAAGAGAAAAATGGGGTTGTAATTAGTTGCCTTTAAGTGCGTTTGCGTGCTCGTTCACACACAACCCGGAGCTGGATTGTGTGTTAGTGTGGGAGGGAATGAGGGTGTGCAGAGTAGAGAACTGCATCAGTATTCAGTAATGGATTCCTAGAAGTGGGGGATGTGGGATGTGGGAGGTGGGAAGAGAGGAGGGTGGCGGTGGATGGGTTAAGCCCTCCCCAGAGCAGAACAGTGCGATGGGCTGGAACAAAGCAGCTCGACAGGAGGTGGCTTGATTGGAGCAGCCTGGCCAAAGCCAATAGACCTGCCAGAACACAAGACTCTGCACCGGTTAAGAAAGAGAAGTAGCTGCTGTGTTTGTGTGCCAAAGAGCAGCAAAAGCCCCCGCCTCCGCTGAAAGAACATGTCCTCTCGCCCCCACCAAAATGCCTTTTCATTTCAGCGATTCACAGGAAGGTAATGAAAACCAGAGGAGACAGATGTCACCGCTTTGTGTCCTGTTGTTTATAAACTATGTGCTGGCAGGTAACGCCACCACCTGACTTTGACGGCGTTTGCGCCCTGCTATTTACACTCTGAGGCTAAGTATTCCTGTTGTTTGTAGACACAAACGATATTTCACGCTTGATTGTTTCAGCACGACATCCTGTTGCTTTTGTCATTGGGGTTAAAAAAATGTTTTCAGAATTTGTTTTATAAAATCCAGAGTTGCATTGTTATATTTTTAAAACTACTTTAGCCTTCAACATTTCTACGGGTACTGACGGATGAGCCCGCTACCAAACGAATTCTCACAACAAATTAGCCATCAGCTACAGTTTTGTTTTTGTTTTTTTATAGTTTTTTATCCACAGGCTGGCACTGAAAGCTGGGTGAAAAAAGGACAAAAGTCATGTTCAATATGTTACAGTTCAACTTGTTTGTATCGGTTGATCTTTTACATCATAAGGACACTTTAGAAATTACTAACCAGGTGGTAAATTGCTGCCATGCCAAGCAGAAGATGGACAGCTTTGACACTGTAAGACCCTCCCCAATGTTTTTCCTCATGAATATTCTCCATATATAAACCTCTTCTTCCTGTCTATTTTTATGTGCTTTCTTCTTGGTGAAACCCTGGGATGGCAATTGTGGGGCACATGCAGATATACAGGAATATTTCAGTCAGATTTTTTTTTTCAGTCATCATATAAAAGTACTGATAAACGGCTTCATGAATCTGTCAATGACATCATCGTTTCCTCCAAGCTTTTACATGAATGTCACTCGTAGCTATAATCAGACAAACCCCTAAAGAACCATTTATCCTCCCTTTATGTACATAAATAGATTTGTCCTTGTCAAATCTTGTCAAGCGTCTCTGCCCTCATCCACTCTTTCGTCCTTTGTTTGTGTTTTTTTTGCTCCAGAGTTTGTCCCAGAGCAGGGCTAAACGATTCTGAGAAAAAAAACAAGTTTTGATGACAAATATTGCGACTGGTTTGATTTGTGCATTAAGTTTAAATCCTCAGCTTCCTAGATGCTCTCAGCAAGCGCAGACCTCCGCCAAGCCACAGCCAAAGATCTAACAGCCCATCAAGCACCGCAGATCCACAATGTCAAAGGGATCCGTGTCATTCTGGATCTTGAACATTGTGGGATTATAACATCTAGCTGTAACTAGGAGATGGCCTGTTGCAGTGTTTTATGTTTTAGACATGGATTCACTGAATGCACATATGCATCCATGCCAGAATTTCTTTACAAGTTGACCTGCTTATTTTTTAATTTTACGTGAAACTTGGTCTGTTACAGTGCAGGAATTTGGTAGTGGCAGTATCCGTGTCTTTATTAACCATGTTTTGGAAACATTTTTGTACTTTCTCATCACCTTGATCAGCTGTTCATGAAAACTGTTCATTCCTCATCGTAACAGTAGAAATTCGGAAGTCACTACGTCCACCTCTAATGTCTGACCAATCCCGCAAAACCTCTCAGACTGAGAAAGAGGTTTGGCCAGCTCAATGTGCCAAAGTGTCACTCTGGCGAGATGTAATTTTGTTTGCTGCTCCCAACACGCGGACCTTTTAAAAATGTCCACTACTTCAGATTGTCTAAAGAGCAAACCCTTGCAAATGAAAAAAAAAAAGAAAACCATCCTGGGCTGGACAGTGTCAGTGGGGATGATTACAGGTCAACAAGTAAACTGAGTTGGCAAATTTAACAAACAAAAAACATGAAACTGCAGACGCCCCTCCCCACGTGAGTCTGTTCTGTGTCGGGCTGGGCACAAAATTAAAACCAACTTTAAAAACCAACAATTGGTTTTATCTTGCTAATTTAATTTAATTTAATGTAATTGTTTGTTATCAAGGGAACATGTTCAATTAATGTGATTATGAATTAAGATATCGGCCAGCTGTAGTCATGACCCCCGAGGCGCTGTGGTCCCTTATTTTGGTTTCTGAAAGGTGGCGACCCTGGGAGTGCATGAAGACGCAGCATATTGCAGCTGATACCACTAGTTAGCTAACCTGCAGTAAAGTGCAGATAAAGGAGACGCAGAACCGGAGCTTGAATCCACTCCTGTTTCTCTTTAATTAGTATTTGGTGTTTTCAGTGAGTTGTGTTTCCAACTTTCCCAACGTTCTCGTTATATGCATGTTGTGTACGAGCAGCTGGGAAAACACCATCAGTGGTCCGGCCAACCATTCCTTCCCTATTTGCAATAAATCTTCCACAGACCCCAGCTCGCGCCGAGCTATAACTGCTATAGGGCTATTTATAGCAGCAGACCCCCAGCCTCATTTGGTGGTGGAAAACGCTGGATTTAAACATTTAATTAGCTTACTTGAGCCATGCTACGGTAAGCCCAGCTGATTGCATTTTAAAGCAAGTGTTGCCCTCCGTCAATAAATACGTTAAAGAAAAGGTTTTGGTGTCTGTTTTATCAGGATCCTAAAATCCTAAAAAGGAAATCAAATTGAGGATTTAGACAATCGAGACACCCCTGCTATTCAGATTAGTATTTTGAGTTACTTTCTCTAATGTTCCAGTGTTGACTTACTCTGAGAACAGATAGTGTGATGCAGACAAATATGGACTTCACACATACAGAACCGGAAATTCCCCTTTTCATAAACCCTTTTAACATGTGTGCTAATTTCCTTAATTCAACAGCTGAACGTGTCAGCTTCATGTAAGAATGATTTACCAAAAACCAAGAGTTTCCAAAAAGGGTCACAACTGCAGCCTTTGTTTGTGTTTAGTAACCCTAACACATCACTTTCAACACTTGCATGAACCTTAAATTAAGCTATTTGCTATTTGAAGGAGACAGTTGACATAACCTAAGCTTTATAAACATTTTATACAGAAACATTCATGCTGGCTGCTCCCCGTTGGCAACCACATGGTGGCATTGCCTTTGTTATCTGCTTACTTTTTACAAACTTTGGTCTAATCTTCTTTTCCTCCCTGTGTTTTTTCCTTCTTTAGCTTTTTTAAGAAATAACCTGACTTATTTTTACAAGCAGGCATCAATCATCTGTGCAACCATTCTGGGCGTAATCTTAAATCCCTCCTTCTGCAAGCCTGGCTTTAATCTCAGCCATGGTCTCCAAACCCACAGCACTGTCAGCCTCACCACTTTCCCCACTTTTGACAAATTGCCCATTTCCCTTGGCTTCGCAATCTCTGCTCTCTGTCCCTGCGGTGCGTGTTATAACATGCTCCCCCTCCCGTCTTATTTTTGTGTACTTGTGTGTTTATGTATAGTCTAGTGCATTTCTTGTGCATAATTTCGTTACTGTTTGCAGGGCAGCTTATTTGGGTTGCCGTGTTTGTGTGAGTGCGTTTGTGCTGAACGCTTGGCTGGCCTTGCACAGGGGGGTCAAGATAGTTCTGCAGAGTGAGGAACGGAGGCAAGCCATGCCAATTCTGTGTTTGCAAGGGCACTTCACTCGAAGTGATAAAAGTAGAATAATCCCCTTTTAAAGCGTCTTAACGAGGTCAAATCTGCTAGGCTGCAAGAGGGAGGTGTGTGTATGTGTGTTGTGGGGATAATGCTGCAGAAATGGGGGTAAGCCTCTGCTTGGTTTGTGAGAGATAATAATCAAAATCAAATTCCTGGCCGAAACAGGATTAGGCTCTCCCCACGCGCTAAAGCCCCTGTCCAGAACACAATCCGATTCTCCAGCCTCTGCTCTCGCGCACATATAAACACTGAGCAGCTAGCAAAGAAGGGCTTTCTTTTGGCCCGAACGGAGCTGGCCTGGGATAAGTTGGATACGTGCCAGTTAGCTCTGCCCCTCTCAGATCACAGGGCTCATATGCTTTAGTCCAAACACTAATCTGGGATATTTAGATGGAATTGTCTGGTTGGAGCTATTCTTAGATGCTATCCTGTTTGGCACTGGTGTATTAGCAAAAGGCTTAAACCTTCGCCTGAATCATGTCACAATGGATTTTTTGCTTTAAGGTCTGCCCAGATGTTAAACGGACACTCCATGTGTTCAGTCCCCCAAAACACAGACTCGATATGATGGTGTGGATTCTGCAGGAAGAATTCTACACTCACAGGAAAATAAGGCCTGTTTTGGATCATCGCTTTGATGCGTCATGTTGAATTGCTCTAATGTTTTCCAGAATGCCTTCACATCAAATTTCCACTTTATCGACCTGCTCTGCACTCTGTATAAGTGTATTTATGATAGGTCCACCAGTGCCAGCTTTGGGTATCAGGCCTGATATCTTTTTGCTCATGAACAGTGCTCAGGTCATAAAAAGTCTCAGATCCAGTTGATCCCGTACAGACGTGTAGTTAAACTCAGCGGCAGAACAGGAAGGGAATTTGGAGTGTCAGTGATGTAGACCCATTGCATCGTATTATCTTCATTATTGAGCTGCCCTGGATATTCAGGAAAAGTGATGTATTAGCAAGAGATATTGTTGTATTATTTAGTAGGCTTTACACGATCAGGATTTTATAGGCCGATCACCGATCAGAGAGTTTAAAAAAACCGATCGCCGATCCGATCACTGGCCTAAATGTGGGAATCAAATGTGCCCATTTTTATACAGTTTAAGGAGTATTTTAAAAACTTAACCTCTTGTCCATAGGCTACTTTAATGTAATTAAAATACTTCTCAAGAATACTGCACAAAAGGGCAGCGATCTCTCAGTACATTCATATAACTCTTAT
>JAVQJG010034842.1:0-13428 GCA_036024015.1 Craterocephalus amniculus
GAGTTGAAGCTCCTTCGGACAGGGGATTCTGCCAGACGTTCCCAACAGACCCTCACTACACGCTTGGGCCTGCCAGGTCTGACCGGCATCCTCCCCCACCACCTGAGCCAACTCACCACCAGGTGGTTATCAGTTGACAGCTCCGCCCCTCTCTTCACCCGAGTGTCCAGGACATGCGGCCGCAGATCCGAATCTTATGAACCTGCGTGGAATAAACTAAAGAACAATGAAGTCAAGTGGACCATTTGCTTCTGTGTTCCAATCTAATTAAAAACTCTAACTCATGGAAGTTTGTAATTACCAAATCCTCAGTGCCTGCTTTCTGTTTCCACTTAGTCACAGCACAAGGTGTTGTGGCCGCTATTTAGTAGTTCATTAAGAAGCAGAGAAATGTGATGATAAGGTGCCCTGTAGCTGCTTCGTCATTTAAAAATAGAGGGTGTTGTTTAATTTTTCAAATTGAAATATGCCATTTCTGCACAATTTGTATTTTTGTGCATCTACAGTTATCAGGACATAACCATTTACAAACAAAATACAGAAGAAACACATTTCCCTTTATTACCTCATAATATATTTCAGTATTACCTTCTGTATTTATCTTATTTTCTCAATGTCTGTGCTCTTTAAACATTAACTTTTTTTCATTCTC
Organism: Craterocephalus amniculus; assembly: GCA_036024015.1. Taxonomy (NCBI): domain Eukaryota; kingdom Metazoa; phylum Chordata; class Actinopteri; order Atheriniformes; family Atherinidae; genus Craterocephalus; species Craterocephalus amniculus. The sequence continues at coordinate 653 of JAVQJG010034842.1, forward strand.
TAAAACTCAGATTTAGCATTATCCTGTGAAGCCTCATATACTGACATTTTATTTTCAAGAAACCGTCCTGGATAAAGATTAAGGTATTTCTCTCCATGCATGCAACAAATGATTAATCAGTTTGATGTAAAATGAAGGGAAACCTTGGGAAGATATGATTGTCATTCTGGACAGAAATCAAAGCGCAGCTCCAATGGCGTCATGCAGATTTCAGTTGAATCCCAGCCCTGGATTTGTGGGCAGTCTTGTTTTTCTCATGTGGTGTTTGTTGATAGAAGTGGACTCACCATCTGTCCATCCCCTCCTTTTGTTTCATTGCTGCTCTAGGTGCAGATTCCAACAGTGAGTACAGCTCTGGGAGCGGCGTTCTCCTGTCGGACAGCAGAGAGACTTCACCGGCCGCGTCCTCTGTCCACTCCGTGCCTGTCAGAGATGAAGCGAGCAGAAAGCACAAAGGGAGAAGCTCCAGTGGGACACCGTTTGAAGAGCGGGTGCGGTCAGGTGGACATCAAGGAGAGGGAGAAGAGCAGCTTCATGGAGACTCCGAGCAAAAGAATCCGGAGGTTCCCTATCAGGGGTTGTGGGGCATCGTTGGAGGGGAGGAGTAAAAGTAAAAAACAAGAGAATAAATGTGTTTTAAAAAAGATGAAGTAGAGAAATTATAAAAGTTTGTATTTGTGAAAAAAAAGGGCTGGTGATAGATTATTTTTGTCAAAGATGACTCTTTGATATCTTCTAAAATATGTCATAAATGTGAAATATAATTTCAGTTTCTAGGAGTATGTCCAGTGTTATTATTGAACTGCTGGTACTGTAGATTGTAGCACTGAACAGTGTTTTTCACCATGTTTACCATCAGTCCCAGGTCAGACAACTGTCGGTAGCTACTGCAGTGAAAGCTGGACGCAGGATGATGACGTGGGACCAGTTTGTCCCTCTTTCATTACAGAGAACAGTGTATTTCTTTTAAAAACTTTTTTTAAAAGAGCTCTCTGTCCATTTGCTTGGACGAGCAAAACCTTTTTTCAATTTGGTGAGTTTTTTTGTTTTGATCTTGTTGGGTTTGCTGAAGAAGAAAAGTGTAGAACGGCAAGTGACTTAAATTATTCCATTCAGCTTCATTTCACTGATCCGTACTGAACATGTACAGGTACCCTGACATTCTTGAAATATTCTTGATCTTTAAAGGTAGCATTTATTATTTCCAACAGTGTATTTTATTTCCAGTGATTGGAGATAAATGTTTTAAGGATGGTTAAAACCTTCCTGACAGGACGCTGAACATATTCTGTCTCCGTCAAAGTATTTTTTAGGAGTTGCAACAGTAGTGTCATTTGTACAGACACACTCAAATTGTCTTTTTTCCCACTTATGTTTTTTCTTTAAAAACACCTAGCTCAATTTTCAATTTAAGGTATTTTACTTCGAGTTTTCCTCAGTTCTCGTACTTCATTTATGTCTTTTTGTAGGTGTGACATGAATCCTTTGCAAACATTTCCAGCTTATGTGGGTTGAAAAATGGCCACCAAATGGACTGGTTTCATATCATCCCAATGGCAGTTAAAATGGGTATCTGAAACCAAATTTGATGGAGGAATGAGAAGGGGCCAATATGGAACCCACAAACGGGACCCATTGTTCACAATTTAATGGTCCCATGTAAGACACTTGAGTCTGTAAATGAGAACAGGAAGATTTTGAACAAGCAGCAGTCGTGAAGAGGTTTGTTGTTGATGCGTTGTGAAATCTAACCAAGTTGTTTTATATTGAACCTAAACCAAACAGTGAAACAATAAAAAAGTGGTTGATGCAAAAAAGAATATTGATGGACAGTAGGTGAGCTCAGGACTCCTGGTTTGTTGTTTGTACGTTCTATAAGTTTCATTAAATACCATCAGAAAAAATTATATTGTTCTTGTCCTTTCAAAAGTGATGCCAAGATATTGTATATGTTCAGTAGATTCATATAAAAGTGTATGAAAGGAATATAAAAGACATACTATTATACAGTTTGTTACACTTTAATGTACATCCGTAGAGAAGAAGAGAACCTTCACTATGTTTCAGTGCTACCTGTGGACATTTGTAGTTTTCTGCTTGGTAAAGAAAAAGTCTTGTTTTTTTTTCTGGAGCCCAATCTCCTGTTTTTACACATAACTAGCATAATTTCTGCAACAATGTTTCCCATCACAACTAGTTTTTCCAGAAAACTGCGGGTCATCACTGGGTTCATTTTTTTTCATTCTTCTGAAGGAAAGTGTGGCGAGTGCCTCTGCAAAACACGTTTGCTGACAAATTTCTGTGAACGTTAGACCGTAAATATGCAGGACTGTGTCTCAGTGTTCTGTTCACTCATGCCATGAAATGAGATTTTGAGATCTTCATGATTGGCACCTGGCTGCTGCTCGCCCTGAGTTATTTGCCCACGCAGCTATTTCAGGTTCTGTTAACGATTTCCATTTCAGCCTATGTTCCACTGTTGTTGCAGGTGTTTATTATTAGAACGTAATCATTCACTTAGGTATGCGACTTAAAATAGACACATTTTAGTTTTATTCTTTGCTCCTCTGTATATCGAAAGCGTATTTGCTCTAATACTTTATTTACCAAAACTGTCTGCAAGAACGATGTGTGGAAATCTGAAATCTATATGCAAGAACATATATAAGAGAACTTGTAATACATTTTTTGTGCAGTGCATAATGTCAAATTGCTCAGTACACTGGACCTGCAGGGAACTGTGATATTTTAACAAATATAATATTTTAGCAAAGGACTTTGCTCTCGTTCAGAAAAGCTAACACACAACATTTAGAAAACCAGATTTTACTGTGTAGTTTTTTGTTTGTTTGTTTGTTTGTTCTGAAATGACTGAATATTTTTGTGCCTTTCATGGTTTGTGGATTTTTGAAGCACACATTTTACTTGACATGTTGGCAGTGGGTGTTCAACCAAGACAAGTCGACTGAAAATTATTATTAATTTTCCTGGGACTGAAACCAGTGCTCTGGACTTTTGTTTAAAATCTCTATCTGGCTGCTGGCACCCTCAAACAAACATTACTACTATTTCATTTAACATTTCTTAGCAATCATTTTGTACAGATAAATTTCTGTTTTTTTCCCCCTCTTCCTCACTTGTTTCTGTTCCCTTTCATATTCTTTCTAAAATAAATATGTCAACTGAATGACCACTGATGGCCCGTGTCCAGTGAGATCCTAATCCCTTTTCCTCCCACTGCTTTTTTACTTGTTGGCATCTGCACAGCAGTTAAGCTTGTAAAAATGCTTTTCTTAATTTTTGAAATGTTACTTATAGATATGGACATCTTGCATAATAATTTTGACCAGGAAGATTGGAATCACTGACATGAGTGCATCTCCAGTTTAGCCGTTATGACGACTTGTTGCATACAGACGAAGTCAGAAGTGATGCCTTTTCTGGAAGAGAATAATTGCCTATGATGTTTGCTCTGGCTTTGTTGTTCTTCAGACCTTTTAAATGCACCAAAAGCTATAGCTCTACACGCTGAGGGGACGGAATCAATCCTAAAAACATCATCTGTAAGGCTGATTTATGCTTTTAGAATGATCCTTTGTTTTTCAGCATCCTTAAACGGAACAGAAGGCTGATTACCATGGGTGTGATGGTCTAGGATGACTAAGACTGAGTTGAAATAAAAGCATGCTACCAGCGCTTTGATATACAAAAGAGTTTCTTGGATGAATTTACAAGCAGAGTATTAGTCAGTCTAATCTGAGGAAAACAGTGTAGCTTTAATGGAAATTTTGAGCTTCCTCACAGTTAATTTGGGTTATTTAGCTGACAAGTGGTCTTTGAGCTGCTGCTTACTTCTCAAAACATGGAAACACCACAAAAACAAACCAGTGTCTGGTATAACATTGGAATTCCATTAATTTACTCTAATGTAAAATGGGTTTATGTACTAAAGTGAGTAAATGCTGAGCTTTTACCTGACAAATGCCCCACCAATAAGATGATCTATAGTACGTATTTACATTTTTAATCTAAATGCTGATTACTCTAAAGATGGGTTTAGGTTCCCAGAGGATATATTTAAAATAGATGGATGAGCTAAGAGTAAGTGCTAGGATGGTTTCTGTCTGTACAATTATTAACCTCTACAGAAAAAGTGAGTGCACTTTACTTTTTGTTATGTAGATACAAGTTGGCCACCTTACTTATTTATGTCAACAGAAGGTGAAAGGGACATACTTTAAAGCAGAGGTGGCTGTAGTTTATTATTTTCTACTTTAAACTGATAATTCTGCTTAATGAAAGTAACTTTTGACTTACCAAAGTGTTGACAAGATCTAAGAACAGGTAATGACAGGTGATATGAGTACTTACACAGGAGAAGAATTAATGAAATTACAATGGAAAATAACATGTTTGCAAGACTGAATAAATTCAATCAATAATTTATAATCCTGTTACTGTCACTTACTCAAATGCATCTGCAAACTCAAATGCAATAATTTGTTTGATAAACAGTTTGCATAGAATCTTCTTCACAGAAAGCTTGTGTTCTTCTCCCTAACTTGATGGAATTGTTTTGTTTTAATAATTGATAAAGGAAATAAAACAAACGATGGATCCAGCTATACTATGCCATGCTGTGGAGCAATGCATATGGATCCAAATTAACACAAGACTTTAAGCAAACTCTTGAAATGAAAAGATGATGTTGCTGAAGTTGCAACCATCCTTTTACAGGATATCTTTTTTTATTTATTTATTTTACGAAGGGAAAGATTGAAAAGTAATCGGGCTTGTCTCAGCAACACTGATTTTCCGCAGTTATCAATTAACAGGTTAAATAAACCTTTGAGCAGGACTGCGGCTCATCTGGTGAGACTTTATACTCTGTTCACTTCCTCAACTCTTCTTTGTGTCGTTCTCTTAACCTCACTCTTTCTCCTTTCTGTTCTCATCCATTCATCTTTTCATTCCTATCCCTCACCCACTTCCCAACCCTTCCTTTTTGTCTTCATCTCTTAAAGCCTTTCTACCTCTCCCAAATCTTCTATCTTCCCTTTTTCGTGTACCTTAAATGAGCGTCCCATAAAGCCATGGGCTGCTGACTTTCAAAGACAGTGTCCCCTCCACCCAGCATGTCATCATCATAACACCCCAGGTGATCACCTCATAAACCGTATCAATCTCATTACACCATAAACCTTCATTAAATGATTAAAGACACATTGCTATGATGTACTTAAATGGAAACTATTTGAACTGGTCATTTATGCAGTTCAGATCAACAGTCCCATGCTTGACTGGTTCCTCAGGTTTGCTTCCAGGGCAAATATTAAAAACACTTTTCTTTTTCCGAAACATATTTCAAACTAAGGTGGCTTAAACCTTTATAATGTGGTGAACTGACGCTTTGAATTATAATTAGCTAAAGACAAACAAGGGAGATTGATAAATGTCAAATCACAGTGTGCAAAATTAAGCATTATTCATTTATACGTTATTGGGGTAAAAAAAAAAAAAGTAAAAATTGGCATTGTTGCTAAAGAAACCCCACAGAGAGAATTAATTATATATTCTGGACTGATTGTTAAGTCAGTCAGTGCTGAAAGACAGCAGCAGTGATGCAGATGTGCACGGCTGACCAGCGCCACAGAACACTTTACTCCTGTCCTCTGTAATTTGGCTTGACATTAATTGGCATGTTCATATCTAAACTCTGCATGGCACCCACATGGCCTCAATTGTTGCAATGTAAACTGCATCTTTATTTCAGGAGAAAATTGCTCCCTTTGTGTTGTCTGAGCAAATTACGCAGTAAGCAGCACCCCTTGTCATTTTAATTGCCACTGTACTCAGGAAAAGTTCTTGTTTTAGCAGTGAAGCATTTGGAAACTAGTAGGATGTGTTCTGCATGTGTGGGTGAGGGATGAAGCCGCAATAAAGCTGAATTCAGGAGGAATTAACCTTATGCTGCTTCCTGAGTGTTTCCAGATTTAACTGTAACTGGGTGTTCAGAGTTTTTTCACTGCTCTAATTATGCGGCAAGAATGTTGCTGATGAAATAATGTTTTGCATGAGGCAAAAGTGCACAGTTTGTATATGAAACGGTGTTGCTGAAAAATGTGTTACTTTAGAGATGTTTGTGTAGTCAGACCTAGTTACAGTGAAAAGCCGGAGATTTCAACAGCTGGCTAAATATGAATCGTTAAGTGCAAAAACAGTTTTAAATGCATCCTGTTTACGTTGAGCGAAAGTAGTTGGAAAGGAAAATTGGATATTTTTATGACATTCTGTTTTTGGTGAAAAACAAACTGTGCATGTTGCCTCTTGAGTTCGTGAAGTGCTTCGCCACTCAGCTGAAGTGTGATTCAGTTTTAATGAGACGGAGGTGAATGAGGAATTGTCCAGCCTTCCCAGAGTGCCACTGGACAAAAAAAGAAAAAGACTCGACGTCCCCTTTCTCGTCCGCCTAAATTTAGCTGTGAAGAAACAGAAGGTTTTTCTACTTTCTTTGGGTTCCTCATCAAAAATAATATACGAGCTCTGCTCTGCGGGGGACGCAAAGGATGCGCCACATAAAAAAAAAGCCGCGTGAGAAGTTGGAAGCAGGGTTTGAGGCTGTTGATTAACTCGTCTTCCTGTTATTTTTCTCAGACGTGCTAAACAGCTGACATTAGATTTTACACATTAGATGGCATAATTATTGAAGTTATCCTATTTTGGTGCTGTAACTCAACCGTTTTTGCCAACAAGAGCAGCACAAAGAGGATTTCTGAGAGGAAGCGGTGCGTCGACTCTGGCACTCATTAATGCTGTGGAGGAGCACAGGGCGGTTGCATGTTTGTGATCTGACGGTGCAACAACAGCATTGATCATCATCTCAGCTTGTTTTGAAGTTGATTTGATCAACTTTTCGACGCGTCATTGCAGTATCCGACGTAATTACACTATTATTGATAATATTTGATGATTGTTTAATTTAGATTTTTCCAGTGGCAGGTAGAGCCCTATCATCCCTGCGTAATTGTGCGGACATATCGTGGGGAGTGCATGGAATTGGCTTGAGGCACAAGTTGGAAGGCACCGAGAGGAGTTTGCGGGACTTGCCAATAAGAAGCGCACTTCAGAACCAAGGACAGATCCAAACAGCTGCCTGGCAGACATGCCCAAAGTGAGCAACATCTGGACTCTGCGCGTCTCATGAAGCCCCTAACGATTTCTGCGTTTAGTCTATTGTTGCTCGACTTGTGTGAAGGGTACCAGCAAATACATCGAGGAAGATCCATCCACAAAAGGTAAGAAACTGCCCCCTCAGTTTCTAACTTGTCAGTCTCCGTGTGTTTTGTTTTGTTTCAACAACTATTTTCCGAGAAATTATTCTCTTATTTTGCATTTCACCCTGAAATCTACTTGTGCTAAATCCGATATTCAATCACTTAAGAGACCAGATTTCCTAACATTTCTCTAAAGACATTTCAGACGCAACAAAGTCTTTCTCGGAGCTCAAATCTTAAAAAGCAGAAGTGATACCCCTCACCTCAGTGTGGCTTTGGACTGTCTTTTATGGAAGGATGAATATGTAAAGTTGTATCCTGCATGATCCCAAAGAATGCTCATAAAAAAATTAGCCCGATGTTTCACAAAAAATATACAGCCTTATGAAATATCTTGGAGAATCATTTCTTTATAGAAAACATGTTGAGTATTTCAGTCGGTTAGTTTACAAGAAGGCATATTTCTAAAACACGCAACTGATTTCGAAACTGATTTTGCTTTGGAACAGTCCATAAAACGCACACGCTGTCAGTGGGTCAGTGAGGGTGTGATGTTACAGCGAAATTTATCTTAAATGTCACCGGACAATTACCCATAGATTCCGTACAATCTTTTGTTAATCAGATGTTTTTATTGAGACTATATTGATCAGCGGTCAACAGATAAATGCAACCTGTTGTTGCAAGCCTCATTCTTATTATCGCAGTTAGTCTCAATAGCCATGCTGTAACCTTTTTCATAGATATGCAGGTGGGATTTTGGCACAATAAAATGCAGGTTTTGAGAGTAAAACGGGCTGACAGTCAGATTTCCCTGAGCTACTTTGATCAAATTATGCATCTGATCCATGTTCAAATGTTATCAGCTGGCTCCTGGTCAGCACAGAGGCATCCTAATTCCTTCAGCTGACAAGTCCAGGTGGGGAGCTCAACGGAGTCCCTGCTGGGGATTATATAATGATGGAAAACATTAGATGAGTTATGGAAGCTGCAGCTTCTTTTCTTCTTCCTTTTGTGTTTTCCGTAGCTTTTAAATAAAGAGCTCTTGCTAAACTGCAATATTTTGAATGAATAGTTCTCCTGAATAAATATTAAGATAGCACATGTGAATAAATAAACAACTTTTCACGGACAAAAAAAGGAGAGAAAACCTCACATTTTTCCTTTTAATTAATTCTTGTATTTGGTCACAACAAAGAGCATTTTCTCATTCACCACATTATTATCAGATAGCTTGATTTGCAAATGCTGCCTTTTGTTATTAATTTCTGAGAAGACTTCATGTACATGCAGTGGATTTGGAAATAAATGTGTCACATACTTTTAAGTATTTGATTAAAGTGCACACAGACAGAATACAGTCAAAGTGTTTGTTAATGCAGTGAGAAATTACTCTTATTGTCTACTGTATCATAATGATGAGATTTTGGTGCAGACCTTCTGAATTATATGAACCACATAACCAATAGCAAATTGTTTTGCACATGATTACACTGTAAATACCAGTGACCATAATTGCTGACTCTCATCTATGAATCAAATATTACACATATATTCATGTTAGGACTGAAGATAATATGTAAGAGTGTTCTCATATCATTAAAGAAATCTTTTTTGTGCTGGACAGAAATAGTAATGCATTAGCTGATGGTTCAAAGCTGAGCAAAGCAACACTGCCTTTTCTTTTTGAACTTGCCTTTCACAGGGAATATTGTGCGGAGACATCTGGAGAGCAAGTGACTCTATTGGCTGGCGGGTGTGGTATGGCAGCGGTTTCAAGATAGTTTTAATGATGCTATCGAGCTTTGATAAGCTACTCTTATTCTAAGCAAAGGCAGGGATTTATCACTCAGGCAGGCTCATAATGTGGCTCCCTTTCAAACATCCTCTCATATAATTAAAGGAAAATATATAGGTTTGATAGATGTAAATCAAGTTTGCTGCAACCAGTGTTTATTTGCAGTTCTTAAAGATAGACTAAGTTCATCTGGACCTCCAGCTTTGGCCTAGTTTGCATAGGTCAGCCTAATTGGCTGCTCCTTATTGAGCCGTTCATTCACACTGTGACCTAGTCATTGCAGCCATCTGCTCCAGGAGACAGCATTGAAGAGTTATTAGACTCTTCATATTTAACTTCTCAAGTTACTCTCTCACCTTGGTTCTAATAATAGAACAAATGTGCTGCAGCAATACCATAGACTGACACTTCTTCCTCTGGAAAACACAGCAGATCTGAGACTTATTCTACATCACTACATCGCTACATACGCTATCTCTCGTACTCCTCTTTGATAGGCCCAGGGTAGTGAATTCACCAACGTAGCATAAGGTCTGCCACCCACAACCTGATGTAAAATTTAACGGGGAGGAATTCAACATTCGTTACGCACACTCCCTCAACCCCTCGTAGGTTTAGCTGCATGCGCCGTTCCCAGCTTGTTCCAAAATATTCTTTATGGCCCCTACAAAAGCATGCTCATACTCAAACACCACATGGCCTTATCTGTGTGTAGCTGCAGAGGCTGGTGTTTTTGTAACAAATCCTTGCATCCCCCACTGTGATGGTCTTCTGCCTCTGTAAGCACAGGAAACATGACACACTTAGGTTCGACAAAATCAGTGTTTAAGAGAGGAGTTCAAAGCTGTTATTGTGGATAATGTCACTGTCCAAGTGTTACAGTTTTGTTTCATATCTTTATGTAAAAAAACAAAGTATGACAGAAAGGGAAAGAGCAGTAAAAAGCTCCCTGAGACTTTTTTGTACAAGAGATGGTAAAAGTGGTGAACTGTAATGACCATGTTAACAACGCTAAACAGTGGAATAAGGCTGCATTGATATATTCTTTTGCTAACTGCTGCTTCCTCTTACTGTTGATATTATCTATGATGAACGTGTTAATGAATATGCTAAAAAAAAGGCTTCACACTATGACTCATTTAAAGAAGATGTTCTTTCTAATTCTGCTCCAACCTACTTAGTTTGTTTGATGAATCTGATAAAGCATTACAAGTGAACCTGCCCTAATCCAGACATCATAACAACTCCTGGTGAGATCCAAACTGGTAAGCTTAACATGATAACAAGCTATATTAGCATACATCTCTCACTGCACACTTCCCTTGCAGTCCCACCCTTCTTTTTTCCCCCCACAATGTTTCCATGGCAACCCTGGCCATCGAAGAGATCCACAATCTATGTGTGTAAGCGTGGAAAATATGCTTCACATCAAAGGTGCCTTTAATATCCATAAATGTTTGATGTGGTCACTACAGGGTGGCAAACTTTGATTTTTTTTATTTCATTGATCTCTTTTTTTTTGTTTTTTACAGTTTTTCCAAATGATTTTGCAACAATCATGTTCCACAAAACAATAAAGAATAATAATAAAAAAAATAATACTCATTTTCACTTTATATAAGTAAACTATCAAAATTTATATTTTGACTTCAGTCTTTTGACAGTTGTTTTAGCTTAGGTTGTTCAACAGGTTCACTGATTGAAACAAGCTGAGAAAAAGTGTTGAGGTCGGATATGAATCAATAAAAAAAGATTAAAACCACTTGCTAAGAAAGCATAAATAAACTGACTTCCTTTGAACGAACATCACTGTGTTTAACTTTGAACAGGCCTCCAGGCAAAGTGCTGGTGTGAATGGTACTTGTAAAAATATGTGGAAAGAGATGTAAAAAAAGAAAAAAGAAATAAACCAATGCACATTTTTAAAGCTATGTTCATGTGATAAAGCATACCTCTTTTCTAGACACATGGATACACGAAGAGTTGATTGATGCATCATTCATAATGATCTTTCCTTTCATTTGCTCAGAAAATATCAGACATGCTGTATTCACTGAGAGAGGACTTGGAAGGAAACTACATCCAGGCTCTGTGAACAGCAACCCATCTTTACTTCAACTAGCTAAACCCTGTTTCCTGCTCCACCATGCTGCATGCGATGCTGTGCTCCATATGGCGGGCCAATCCTGCCCATTACTGGCCCATCCACATGTTCCTGCTGGAGCTGCTGATGCCAGGGGTCCTCCCCAGCATCTTCAGACTACCTCCTACAGCCAAGCGTGAGATCATCATGGATGGCGACTTGGTGATTGGAGGCCTGTTCCCTGTGCATGAGAAAGGTGATGGGATGGAGGACTGTGGGAAAATCAATGTAGAGAGAGGGATCCAGAGACTGGAGGCCATGCTGCTGGCACTGGATGAGATTAACTCCAGCGATCGCATCCTCCCCGGACTCCAGCTGGGCGCCCACATCTTGGACACCTGCTCCAAGGATACCTATGCTCTGGAGCAGTCCCTTGATTTCGTCAGGGCCTCCCTCACCAAGGTTCAGGATCCAGGCTTCATCTGCCCTGACGGTTCTAGACCCATCCAGAATGAGGTGCCGCTGGCCATCTCGGGGGTGATTGGAGGATCCTACAGTGATGTTTCCATTCAGGTATGAGTGCAAAACCGTGTCTCAGAGTTTACTGTTTTGTTTTGAGAATGCAAACCCTCACATAGAGACTTAGCTATAATGATTAATGATAAAAACAGCCCTTTTTATTCTTGAAATTATCAAACAAGAAAAAAAGTAATGCTGAGGTACAAAGCAGTACACATCTCATTTAGCCATTCACACACACATTCAGACAGCAATTATACTGTAACATACTGAGTGCCACTAAACACAATCGTACCCCCGTAGGCACTAAGGTTCAGTGTCTTGGCCAAGGACACTACAACATGTAGTCATGTGGCTGGGAATCAAACCACCAACTTCAGGAGGCTGTAGCTCCTCCTGCGCTACAGCCTCCTGTTAGTGTTTAGCCTATACATTGAAGAATAACCTACAATTCAAATGTATTTCCTTTTTAATTGTAGTCATTGGTTCCCTAACATTGGATCTGTTTTATTTACTGCTTTGAGGAGCATCCATTTAGTAAATTATTAAAGAACTGGAGTCCTCAAAAAAGTTGGTCTCTAAATGAGCAATATCTTGTATGTAAAAATTACTAACACATTATCCGTTAAAGAATTTAAATCATTGATAATGAATTATTTTAGCCGTGGGATTTCTGGTATTTTTGGTTTGAAAACATTTTGCACCTGACTTTTCTCTAAGCTTTTGGTCTGAATTCTCATTAGAAGAAACTTTAACTTGGCAGGTATAGGAATTTTGTTCAATGAGTCAGCATTCACAAAAGTATCCATCAGTTTGTCAAATACTTCATTTCTGTTTGGTGAAGAAAAGCGGACCTTTCACGCATGTATTCAAGGTTGTCAGAGGTGATGCATCGTACGTCAATTCTCATTGCACGCACCATAATCACCATGATGACACACCAGGTGTTGGAATAACTTATTTATGATTTCCTTTAACTCAAGAGTTTAAAGGAACTATACCTGATATTATTTTAATCTTTCTAAGAAAAATGGTTTTCTACGTGGTATAGTATGTGGTAAAAGGGGTAATTTCATTACAATTAATGACTCATTGATTGCGC
>JAVQJG010034860.1:0-10070 GCA_036024015.1 Craterocephalus amniculus
GTCCTTCTTCGCTGCAGGCCTGTGTTATGACTGTGGATGGTGTGTATTACACACATAGCTGTTAGCACTGCTCCTCCGCTGGGACGCCCATATAAAGGACTGTCATTTCCAAAGGTCAAGAGTGAGCCCTGCACGCAAGTGTTGTCCCGACACTTGGTCTGGAAAAATAAAAACGGCCCGCTTGCCTATCCGTGTCTGTCTGTGTGTCTGCCTGCCGTGGCTGTGGCTACCAGGGGACAGTGTCTTGGATGTCCTCCCTATTTTCATATCCTCCTCTCTTCTTTCTTTTGGTAGATCTGCTGTTGTCAGGAAGTTGCAATACCCGGCATATAACTGGCAGCTCAGGAGGAAACCGTTGTTTGCTTTTTGAGATTTTGGAAATGCTTTGAGCTAAATGTGATACAGACATTTTTCACTCCTTAGCACCAGAGCTGCACTTGGTGCTTGTTTGATGATGTGTAATCTTCTCATAGGGAGATGTGCTGGATTCACATCACAAGGATATTTGCTTTTATTGTTATTGGACAATAATAGTAACGTATGCATTAGAGTCTGAGCATCCATATAATATATGCAGATTTATTTCATACATAGCTTCCATATTAACGCTTCTTGCAAAATACTTTACTTTCCAGCATCTTGCAAGATTTTTTTTTTGTCTCCAGCTGCAGAATTTTTTTAAGAAAATGATAACGTAACACATAAATTCAACCAACTTAAAACCTTCCAATTCACGTGTATGTTTTATGGGCCAGCCTTGCTGTCGGAGTTTTCCAGTTTGGAAATAAATTGTAATTTGTAATCCCTCATCTGGTGAAAGGGCCATGTCATATCCAAATCAATCACCGAAGAGTGTGAAAACTTCGTCAAATTTGGGTAAGGACAGCCAAACATCTGAATAAACAGTATGATTCAACGATGATCTAGAAAAACTGAATAAGAAACGGCTGAGTGGCTGAGTATTCCAGCCGCAGCATTAGATGCTTTACCACTGTTCTTAAGATTAAACCGCGGGGAAACAATTCTCGTTTTGCTACTGTTCCTATTTCTGTATATTCATTTGCAAACTTGCTGTGGCGTCTCCGTTTGGAACATGCTGTCATGCCACTGCCCGTTTTCCTGTCCTGTGATGTCTCAACAGTAGCCAGAGACTATGAGAGTGAAACATAAACTAGTCTGCTGCTGTGGTGGTTGCGGCTTCCCTCTAACCCACATTTGTTACTTCTAAAACTACTGAGTGGCTCTCTGAAAGAGCTTCAGTCTAATCCATCAGGTGAGTTGCATCATGATCCATTGCCAGCTCTGTCTGGAAGTCGGGCTTCTTGATCTTTTTCCATTTAGATACTATCCAAATATGTGTGGCAGGAGATGGGTGATAGAGTTTCACTCTGTCGCTTGGAGGAAAACAATGTCCTCTTTCACTCTTAATAATCAGCTTTTATGTCATTTGTTAGGGACCACATCTCAATAAGTCCAAAGACCCAAATATGTCACCCATTTAAAGTTTTGTAATCTGTTTCAGACTGGAGCTGGGAGCCAGTTTTCGCCAATTTGCTGTGCAACTTTTCATCTAAAACAAAAAAGAAAATCAGGCTGCTTATGCCCTAAATGATATTCTTCTCATTTGCATAAAGCTTTACCAGTCTGCTTTTGCGATGGTGAGGTAATGTCTCGACAAGTCTTTCGGGAACGCGTAGTTAAAGCGTGTCCTTAGGAGGCAGCTAATCAATAGTGTCTAGCAGTGGCAGACATTTAATGCAGATTTCTTGGCTGGATGATTTTTCCTTCTTTGTTTGTAAGCGTTTATCAGCGACGCTTGTGACTGTCCATGTGAGAGCATCGCTTCCTGCTAGCGACCGTCAGCTGTTTGTCTGGATGAATGGAGATTTTTTTGAAGGAAGTCATCATTGAGGAGACAGATTTGAACTCTTATCAGTGACACAGCCCCCTGCCTCTCATGTCATTGAGTGCGGGGAATACAGGGGAGGGGCACATCTTGAGCTTAGCAAAAGCCTTTCGACATATTTATTTTTCTCCTCTGAGCCTTTTGACCAGCTCTCCTCGTCAATCTTGTGCTGTCAAAGAGGGGCAGAGGTGGGAGCTGCCATCTCTCTCCCTCACAGGGGCCACTGTGTACATGGGGGACCCCAGGGTCAGGCCCTGGAAGCTCCTTTAGTAACTGTTGTGAAATCCTCCGTTTGCTCCCACATAGGCAGCGAGGCAGCGATCTCCTTTGTTGTCTTTGTTGTCATGTACAGGGGGTGAATAAATATGCCGTCCTGCTTGCTACAGCTTCATTGCCATTAGGTCTTTTATCTGTACTTATTGCGACCCCTCCCTCTTTTTTTCCCCTCTGAAAGATCAGCTGTCAGCTTAGAGGGCTGACAGCTGAAGCCTTGATTTTAATTGAGCTTTGCGTGTTGTTTCAGGGAAAGTTGGTGGCAGTGTGAGATGGCAAGGCGAGAAGTGAGCAGGAGAATAAAATGAAGTAATCCAAACAGGTTTCTGCATGCGTCTCCACATCTGACACACGTGTGTTTCTGATCTTGCCATTCTTCTGGAAGAGGTGAATGTTTCCTGTTTCTGCAGACTCGGTAGGTTCACCGAGGAGTCGGGGGGGTCGGGTTGCTCAGCCGACGTCTGGTTCTGCTGAAGCAGATTCCCCACATCTCCATCAAACAGCAGCCCGGCTCTGAAAACTGACCTTGATGATCGCTGATATTCTGGGGAGGAAGTGAGGCAGAAAGTTCTTTTCTGATCTGCCGTTTCCGTCTCGTTGGATCAGGCAGCCGTTGCATCTTGTCGCTGCTAATATGATGAAAAATCAGAACATTTCATGTTTGTGCTGGTTTATTTGTCTTAAGGTTTTTTGTTGCGGTTTCTAAGCAAAGCTCACACCATGCTTGCAACATTTTTATGATTTTATTTCACCATCACTGTTACTGTTTTCAGTTACGAAACCTTGTGAGAAATCAGTTTTAGGGTTTTTTTAATTTTTGCATTAGCTGAGAAACACTAGTAGCATTGAAAAAGAACCGAAGCAGCGTATTGTGTTCAGATTCATGTACACTTGTGATTTTTTGGCTTAACTGTTAACGATGGGTTGAACAGGGTCATCGGTGACATGAGGAACTACAAAATGTTGTGTTGAAGTTCCTCCACCTGAAATATGATATGCAAGACGGGTGGAAGATGGTGTGTGTGTGTGTGTGTGGGTGTGTGTGTGTGTGTGTGTGTGTGTGTGTGTGTGTGTGTGTGTGTGTGTGTGTGTGTGTGTGTGTGTGTGTGTGTGTGTGTGTGTGTGTGTGTGTGTGTTACTATTTTAATGAATAGCCCATTGTGTGTCCTGCTTCATATCTTCTCTGGCCAGCCAAAAGGAAAGACTCTAGTTACTTCAGTTGTGTGAGGGGGGACATCTAAAGGAAACTGATATGTTGGGGCTGAGCTGGGTGTGGGTGGAGGGGTGACTTGTACTGGGCTACGGGTCTCAGGTGAGAAGCAGAGAGCTAGAGTTTAGTTACTTGTGAGCTACGACTGATCTCTGTTGGTATTCGTTAATCATCTTTCCACTTCATTTGGGAAGCTGGCTATTCATTTTCATTCTCAGATGAAAGGGAAGGATAATAACTAGGCTGCTAATTTACTGATGATCAAAGTATTCAGAGTTAAAGCATCTAGTCACACATTAGTTAATGTAACTTTAGTGATTCCACATTTGAATAAATTGCTTAAACATGCTTAAACAGTTAATGTGAGGTGTTTGTGTTGATGTGCTGATGTTTGGATTTGGAAAACCATGGTGTTTTCTATTATGACCAAAGAACACACTCTCACAGGTCTTGTGGTGTATTACGGTGCAGCATTGCATATTTAAGCTTTTAATTGTGTTACTGCTAAATATAGCTTCTAGTATAGTACCACCCCATGGTCACACTTCACCCTTTCATCCATTTCCTATGTTCCCTTTGTCTCACATGGACACAAAACTTAAAACCAAAAGTCTTACATTTGAACTTATTACACCACTACAGAGATTTCCACTGGTCAGTATATCTATTTTTTGTGTTTCTTGGCCCAAACATTTAAGTTTTTCTCCCTCAGTGGTTGCTTCCTTGCAGCAGTTTCACCACAATGACTTGAACACTTACATCTTTTGAACCCTGTGTAGCATTCATGTGTTGATGTTAATTGGTAGTTTCAAAGTCAAAGACTGTAATGAATCAGTTAATCAGAGCTGAGACTGTTCTTCATTGTACTTTCTCATAAAAGCCTCTTTAATTAATCTGTTTGATGGTTTTTATAATACAAATTGAGGAAACATTCAAATTTCTTCAAAACACCAGTCTTGTCATTCCTCTTTAGTTGGTTAATTTGTGATCAAGTATTGATTTTAGCATTGTTACACTAGCTCTCTGGACCCTTTAGCATTGATTTCAGGATTTTTGTGATTATTTCTAAAAGCCCTGGTGGTCTCTGTCCCTGCTAATATCTCTGACCTCTTAACACCATGCATCCTGTACACACCTGGCTATCGTTGGGGTGATTTGCCTGCTGCCCTGCAAAAAACAAAAGGTGGACTGAGCCCTGAGGCTCTCAACCTGCAAGAGGAAGTCAGGTCAACAGACTCAGTGCTGTCCATTAATGATTTAATATCGGCACATCCCTCCGAACACATCACCAGCTCCATAAGAAATTCTTTCTAGTCATTGTCCGGTAAAATGAATAGTTGGCGGAGTGTGAATAGCTACACATTCAAACATGTAAATGCAGTTAACTGTAGCCACAGATGCGCTGAACAGCCAGTACCACAGTGACAAACATTTCACCCTTTTGTATCAACAAAGAGCAGCCAATAAAGCTGTGTGTCGCTCGGCCCTGCTGCAGCTGTGCCTGCAACAAAAGACAAAGAAATGGGGGACGATGCTGAAGGAATAACAGACAGAGACCTCAATGGCTCCTTGTGTCCCTTGTCTCCTTCTTGGAGAAAAGTCAGACATGTTTTTTTTAGCCACCGGCTTCTCCATTTTACATAAAGGTAAAATTTGTGTTTATTTTGTGTGTTGTAATGCTACAAGTCCCACATGCAAATCTCCATGCAGATCTCATATTTGGAAATTCCCAAACAGCCCATCTCTACTGGATGAGGAGGCATGTTGGAGAAATGATAATTGAGCGGAATGAGAGGCGAGGGATGTGGAGATTGAGTCATTTGAAGGAAAATGTAGAAAATGATGTTCAAGAATTCAGCTGGGAACAAAGGTTTCCTTTGTGTGGACAGATTCTGCTGCATGTCTGGCTGGTTGCTGTTTGGGAGATCATCACACAGCGATGATGTGCCTCGCTAAAAATGTTTGCAGTTTTTAAAGATCCTCTCGCAGACTGTTTTTGTCCCATGGTCACGCAAAGAGTTCTCATTAAATAAGGAATCTAGCTTTATATCATCACTTAGATGATCACAACTATATTTATTACATATGCTAGTTGGGAGCAACTGTGTATATTAATTGTACATACTATATTACAAAGTACTTTGAGTTTGCCACTTGGGAATTTCCAGTTAATGCTTCTATATTCTATATTCCCTGATATTTAGGGAATTTCTGCAATCAGAGATTGTCATATTCTGAATAATAGCTATGCAAATGGGATTAACTGCAATAATCCAATAAACAAAAGGTTTGCATAGTATAATGCATTTATAGCAAGAGATTTTATGCTAAAGATAAACAACCTATGACAGAGTTTAATTTCAATAAAAGCCCTTGTGCAACTGTATCTT
This sequence comes from Craterocephalus amniculus, assembly GCA_036024015.1. Lineage (NCBI taxonomy): Eukaryota > Metazoa > Chordata > Actinopteri > Atheriniformes > Atherinidae > Craterocephalus > Craterocephalus amniculus. The sequence goes on from JAVQJG010034860.1 coordinate 5,780, forward strand.
TTTTGTTGTCATTGATCAAAATAAACAAACAAATTAAAGGCTATATCAGTGCAATAAAATGTAAAGGCCTCACAAAATGACCACAAAGCTCAGAGTATCAGCACACGATGATATTTATTTTTTTGCTGTACCTGCTACATCCTGATCATAGTTCTTGGAGGACTGGAGCTTAACTTGAGTCCAACGCAGCTACAAACAATGATTCACATTCACTTCTAGGGTCAGTTCAGAATCACAAATTAATCTGAGAATCATATTTATGGACTGTGGGAAGAAGCCAGAGTACCTAGAGTGAACCCATGAAAGGTTGATTTGAATCCTGAGCCTTCCAGTTGTGAGGAGATAGGGCTTATATTGTGCAGCTTGACGGTGAAATTACAATAATAAAGTGGCCCGTCAGAGAAGACGTATATTAGTTTTAGATAGGTGTGCCTAATAAACTGAGAAATGACTGTAAACAATCTTGTCCTTTCAGTAACTGTGGTAGAATAAAACATCCTAAGTTTTGATTATTGATGGTGCTTGTAATATTGATTTAAAAAGAATTAATACAAAAGGCGCTTGTTACAGTAGAAAGTTTTCATAAAAAGTGCAATAATAATTTATTCATTTTACCAAGACAAAGCCCTCAGTATGTTTACGTCAACAACACTAAAGAAGAGCCATGTTTGCAGGGCATTTCTTTGGCCTTGTCCCAGTATACAAACGGGAAGGTAATGGAGTTACTGACCACAATCTTTCATGACAGGCAGCAATACATCCCCTTTCAGCTTGTGTCTTTTTCCAGATTTCAATTACTTCACTTCAAAATTTTCTGTGGTGAAATCTGTACGGTTTTCAACGTTCTGTCCCCTCTGTGTGCTTAATATCTTTTATTTATTTGTTTGTTTATTCATAATTGAGACAGACAGTGGCTCTCTATGTTGTTTACTTTATTGTTTTGCTTCCGCTTCTTCTTCTTTGTACTCTGACTTCTTTTGCTTGAGAAAACCCACCAACTGTGGAGCATGTGCAGACTGCCCAGGCCAGTCCAATGTAACGTACACATGCCAGAGTAATTTTACTCCCAACCCAACCAATTTATCTGGATTAGTCTTTGAGAAATTTAACTTAGCCTTGCAATGAAACATTTAACCTGATTGAACTGCACTCCTTTAGGCTTCAAATCACCCAATCCACAAAGACATGAGAGGTTACTGAATTATTCAGTTTACATCACAGTTAAGCAAGTAATTTTCTGCAACATCTGAAGCTGTCATGTGAATGTTTGGAAGATTTTGGATTGTATCACGATGCAGTCATCTTTGGCCGAATGGTTACTCATTCTTGGAGTTGTAGAGATTTTATAAAAAATCATTTTATGGTTTTGCAAATTGTTTAACTAAGCTGTTTAGTCGCATGTACTTAATTTCAGCTCAGTTCATTTCAGTTTATAAAAATCAAAAATCAAGAGATTTATTAAATATGATAAAAATGGAAATATAGAGTAGAAATAAATAAAAGACCCAATAAAACAGATAAAAGCAATTAAGCTCAAGTCACAGGTGGGTTGAAGGCCAGCAAAAACTTTAATAATAATAATAATCAAATTTGTCAGAATGATAACATAGTCATTATATAGTCATATTAATATTATAATTTTTTTTTTTTTTTGGAGGACATCCTTGCTAATGAGTTAATGGGTAAAACAAGAAATGTGGTTGTTCGATGGATTGGTTAGTTTGTTGGAATCCGACCTTTACGTGAGCAGTTTTGTTATCATTCCAAGAGAAGTTGATCTGAATAATTTACATTTTAACCACCTAATTAATTAGGTCTTTGTTGGTAAATCATTAGGCCTAATTATTTAAGTAATGCAAACCTTTGCTCAAAACACTTCCTTAGGTGACTAATTTTATTTGCATGCCAATAATGGAGTGTTCTGCCATCTTATTCGTAACAGCTAATGAATTCCCATTGGAGGGGGCATGAGAACTGGCCCGAGGTTTTGCTTTTTTTTGTTTACAGGCCATATTTTGTTTCAGTGTAAGTGGGGAAGCTGGTGTTGGTCAAAGGAGGAAGAGGGGTGACATTTCTTTAAAGAAGAGATATAGAAAAGGAAGAGGATAAAAAAGTCATTTTCAAATCATGAGTTTTTCTCAGAACATTGAATTAACCAGCATGAACGGGTAGGGGCCTCCAGGGTCTGGGGATGGCTGGTTGCAAAGTTGCCTGAATCAAAGAGTTCGTTGTTTGATGCTGGGAGAGGGAGATGAAAGAGAAGAGAGAGACGGGGAGTTTGTCGAGCATCAGTCCCCTCTCCTATCGCCTTCTCACCCTGCAGCCCTCCCCGGCTCTGCCCATGTGAGCTAGAGTTCAAACACAGGGCCTACAGCTGCTGACATGCACGTAGATACGCACATGGACGTCCACATGCACACAAGCAGATGCCTGAGTAAAACATACAGGCTAATGTGCAAACTACGTGCAGAAATGTGAACATGTAGCTGCAACTGTCTGCAGGCATTTCCACCTATGACTCTCATCTGAAAATAATAAAAACACGATGTAGATAAAACATCAAGCATAAAACACACTAAAAGAAATCCATTATTGGCAGTCAATACTGAGATTTCATCACTGGCAGGTTGCCCATTTAGGGACAAGCACATTAGATGATTATTTAATGTCTTGAGAAATTAAGGATGAACTGTTGCTCAGTGGACGTAGTTTATCGCAAAGTTTTATCCTAAACTTTCACTGACACATTTTCATTTGTAAAACCCATTAGGGCTCCCATCGTACCAACATAATTTCATTCTTCCGTAGTGTACGAAGTTACTGTCCTGCTCCTGAGATTTGCTTTTTTTTACAGTACCTATAAAAATCACAAAAAAAGCTCCTACACTTGGAAATGACTTCAAAACTGCCTGAATTCAGCTGATCTGACCAGATTAACTGCATTGCATTTTTATGCATCGGCCCATTTTGCTGCTTGACTAAGATCCTTGTGTGGCCAAATGAAGTGTGCCATGCATGCACACTTGTCTCGTTTCTGTAATCCACTGGATTTTTATAGTGGACCTGGTTTGAGAATGATTTCCTGCAAAGTTTTGTTTAGTTTTTTAAAGAGATTATGTCTCCATCCATATTTTTTTTAATCACTTATAGGACAAAGAGGCATGATTGACTATATTCTAAGGTGACAATAAAGCTGTGTTGAAATATATATCATTAGATCATATGAGGCCGTATCATACACTAAGGCATTGTGTTTATCTTATTGTGTCCTGTATTTGGAGGTATTTTACCAAATCGTGTCATGTAGTGGTGTTGTGTTGTATAACACTGCTGCTCAAAAGTTTGGATTTGATGGAAAACTGTCTCCAAATGTTTGACTGTATCATGAAATCATGAGGTATTTTATTGTTTTGTAATGTATTGCTGTTTTATTTTGGATCATATCTGTAGCTTCAGTTCTTATATTGAGCAGCATCTGTGTCCCAAATAGCAAAAGAATTACAGTTTGAGGTGCTGAATGCAACAATGCTACCCTACTTACACTCTTTAAGTGACACTTTTTTAAAGCCTGTTCAGCTCTAGTGAGCTGTTTTCTTCTACAGTTTTCTTTTACAGTTTTTCACATTGTTCAACATACAGATGCCATATAGAGGACAAGTGAGAGACAAAGTAAATTATGTATAAGAATGACATCCAGAGACATTTTCTCATCCCATTTAAAATGATTAAAGGTTACTTTTAACAGAAAAAGAAAACGTGTCTGTGTTTCTCAGCTTCAGGATGTTGCTGATCAGCAGGACTCCAGAAATATACTTAAAGGAGAAGTCCACTTTTTTGCAAGTGGGGCCTTAATTGTGATGTAAAATGAAGTGTACAGGACACCTATGGTACTTTTTGGAGATTTGGATCCTTCCCTGACATATTTGTTTCAAACGGCAAACAACAAAACGCCATATATGGAACAGTATTGGGCGTGCGTTTACGATACTAAATCAGTTAAAAATCAGCTATTTGTTAAAATGTCTGTGTAAATACCGTAGTAATCATTCCGTCTCAGTGCCTTTTTGAATTTTTACGCTCCTGGGCTGAGATTAAAACGCTATTTTTTACAGCGTCGGGGGCGTGACGTCACTTCCGCACGCAGCCAGCCATCAGCGACCTCATTTTTTTTTCTACAGCTGGCGCTCAGAAGAAAGCACTGGGAAGCTAACGGAGGCTAACTTTTCAACAACATGGCAGAAGAATTGGAATTGGAAATAGAAGAAGACTTTGAATATGACGGCCGTCCCCA
>JAVQJG010034873.1:0-33856 GCA_036024015.1 Craterocephalus amniculus
CTCATTTTCACCTGTTTAAAGCAGAATCGTTTTCCACATGACAATTAAAAAAACCAACAATTTTAAACTGGTGAAACTGGTCTTTGGATGGAAAATAAAGAAAAAAAGGAGTCCCATCATGCAGGGGACTGAGAAATGTAGGATGTACAAAGACGTGAGTTTGAGCTGGAGATCTGACTTTGGATTTATTCGGCTGAAAAAAGCCTCTAAATATGAACATTGTTGACCACAGGCTGCTTTCACAGTGAGCTGCTGCTTTTACAGACAGATAGCTAATAAATCTCTCTGGTTGCGGTCCTGCTATACTTCAGCACATTCGTGTCTGAGCTGTGGAAGTGGAGCAGCCAGCCTGTCCTGAAGTGATCCATGCCAGGGGGGGACTTCATGGTCGCCTCAGAAATACTCCTCTCTGGCAATAACTTCTCAAAGATTGCTCTCTTCTGTAAGTATGTGAATATTTGCATAATGTCTCTAAAACCATTCAGACTTGTGCAGAAGCATCACTTCACTGCCTCTGTAAGAGTTTTGGGAGGAGAAGAGAGCTGCCGTCAAGGACAGTGTTGTTGCTGTGGGTAAGTATGGAAATGCAAAGCAGCACTACTCCTTTAGGCCAAACACTGGACATTTTTAATCACTGTCCATGAGAAATGATTGTTTCCCAGCTATTCTAAGCTGTTACTATGTTCCACATGTCTGTGTAACATTAGCGACAGCTCAGGTTTCCCATTTGGCTCGGCATGCATCGGCTGTTCAGGCACTATGCAGGCTGCCCTCCTTCAGGAAGATGCGGTCCTGGTGTCTCTTGCTGGAACTCCAGGGGCCTCATTTATCAAGTGTGTTACCACAGAAGTGCGCTTAAAGTGTGCATACGAATATTCTCATGCAAATAAAGAGATTTATTAAACTGTACTTGTGCGTAGAAAAGTGCATAAACATAAAACGTGATGGTAGAACAGTGATACTGCAAATGGAGTGCAATGAGAGACGGTGTTCAGCAACTCAAACCTCCCATATCTTCCATGTTTTTCTAATCAATTAAATATGACAATGAGTAAACAATGAGATTAATTGATGTAACAGTTTATATAAGACAGCTTTGACAGAACAACTCAAAAGAATACTGGAAATGGAAGTGCCATGGCGGCCTATTTGGCATTACTGGAAGATTTAGAGAACCATGTGCTTGACAGGGAACGCGTTTTCAAAGAGCGTGCTGATCTGTTTAGCCAGAGCAGAGAGGCTTCTCAGCAGGAATGTACTCATGGATCTATAAGTGCGTTTCCATCACCCCTAGATTTGCGCAAAACCCTGAATATCGCAATACAAATGGGAACACCTACATTTCGAAAAAAAAATTGAATATCGTATATCGTTTCTATACCGTTTTTACACTCTCAGGAGGTGGTTTTCCAGAAGAATCAATAAAGAAGTATTTTGCAAAAGTGTAATGGAAACACTTTTTTCGCATTTCCACTTCACTGGACGTGACGTTGGGCGTCGCGTTACCAGTTTCTTTATAAAGTAAGGATAGTAAGGATGACTAGGAATATATGAACGGAGGACAAGGCGGGAATCTTTTTACAAATAATCAAATATAAATATGATCAAATATAAATGTCTTTACTGACAAGCGCAAAGGTGTTGGAAACACCCCGCGAGTTATGAGAGAAGACGGCGCAGAATGAAAGTGGTGGAGATTACATTTTTTAAATGGATTTCCAAACATGATTAGAGCCATAGATGCACTCACAGGAGAACAAACCTGCCTGTAACTTTGGGTACCTATCATCCAGTTTCTGCCCTAGACTGTATTTAAAAAGATGCCTGTGAGAATCGCCTGATGCAGCCGGAGCCGCTTCACCTTGAGAATCCACAAGGCCATACCTCAGTAAGTTCATGTCACTTAGGGAGACTTCACAGAACAGTTATATCCAATGTTTACTGTGAAACTCCAAGAGGAAGCTCCTGTCAACCTCCAAAGCGTCCAACACAAATTCAAGGACACACATTCAGGTATTTACCGAAGTTAACACAATGACCACCTAAACTAGCCGTTACAACTCAGCCAGCAAACGGCGACAGCTAACATGAGTGCATGTGTGTGTGAAAGGAATTCAGGCAGGAAAAGTTAGAAGCTAAACAGTATAACTCTATTTTATGCAGGTTTTCTTCTCTACAAAATAAAATTGTGGTCAATTTAAATGAATAAGTAATATTTGTGTAGATGGTAGTAGTACAGAACGGGGCTAATAAAAACTGCATTAAACACAGACAGCTCCATTGCAATATGACATAATCCATAACTACATAAAAAGGTCACTTTAGCCATTTTAAGTTAATAAAAACAAAGAGCAATGAGGCAGATCAAAGATTTAACTAGAGTAAAGCTAAAGACTGATTTATTAAATTTTTTATGATACTTAATCAATCCCAACGGGGAAATTCTCATTACTGCGATTCACCCATCTCTGGAGGAACACAGAACATCGGAACAAAACAGTCTGATAAGTTCTGATGTTTTGTGCTCCTCCAGAGATGGGTGGAATGACTTGGAATGAAATAAGTTCACTGTTAAAAAAGAAAAAGAAAAAAAGCTTTGATGTATTTAAGCTGCTTTTCTAATTTTTTTATAAGTTAGCTTCCAACATTTTTCTGGTGGGTAGCTTAAGAGTAGTGAAGCTTCGTCTAATGTAGAATAACTTATAGCTTAGCTCACTACATTTAGCAAATAGCTTGCCCAACACTGGGAGTTTTTTTATTTTTGTTAGCTGATCCTTTATATCAGTTATTGATTTGGTTGTTTCTTCTTGGTTTTGCAGCGCCGTCTCCATCAGCACCCTCGCCCCTCCAGAATGCAGCGAATGGGATCAGGATGGTCTCGGATGGCCCAGTTCCAACTCCGCCGGCTGCTCGCCCACCTCCGGCTCTTCGTTGCAACCGGGACTTGTTTGTAATTCTATGTGATTGAAAGACCACCACATTATCATGATTACATCTCCAAGAATTAAATTAAAAGTTTAACACTTGAGTCCTGTAGTGATATGTGTCCATGGGCTTCCGTAGCAGGCGGAACTTGTGGGCATGCGCATTACGTCCTGTGTTGGCTACAGAACATGCTAGCGAAATAAAGCGGAGTTCTACAGAACTACTCGCCACAAGTTCTTTTTTATTGCACATTCAAGATAGCCGTCTATGACATGGTGCCAGAAGTGGTCGACAGGAAGCCTTCAGAGTGAGAATGGCAGAGTTTGGACCGCCAGAACCCTTCGACTTCTCCCGCCCATGTGGCAACGTCGCTTTGGCCGCTTCAGGGTGGAGTCGAAGCTGGACAGGGAGAGCGAGGAAGTGTAGGTAAATACGCTCCTCTACGCCATGGGGAGAGAGGGAGATGCTATCTATGACTCCTTTGTGTTCGAGACGGAGAACAACGACGAAGAGGCCGATGATGAAATGGAAGCGACCCGCCCCAAGCTGGACTACATGTTGGTTATGACGAAGTTTGGCAACCATTTTATTCCTAAAAGGAACATTATTCACGAACGGGCCTGCTTCCATTAGGGAGTGCAGAAAGCTGGAGAACCTGTCGAGGCGTTTGTCAGAGGTTTATATGAGATCGCACAGTACTGTGAGTTCTGAGAGACCAAAGATGAACAAATTAGAGACAGGATTGTGATTGGCTTGATCGATCTGGAGCTGCAGGTCGACGATGAGGACCACCTGGTCCTTTCTCTACTTCTGCCTTTCCTGCAGATTTGGCAAATAGTGCCGAATGAAGGTGGACCAAAAATGGTCAGCCAACACCTGACTGTGCTTCCAGAGAAACATGCCAGGGAGGTTGGTAGAGTCCTACATGGCATGGCGTGTTAAGGACGAGTCCCCACCGCCGACCTTTGCGGGGCAAACCACCTTCTTCCGGCTGAGGACCATGGTCTCTGATTTGGAGGTGCTGATTCCCATCCCGCCCGCTTCACACTCGGCTGAGAATCACTCCAGCGACAGCTGGAGATCACGGCCCGACGAAGCCAACAGAACCACATCATCTGCAAAAAGCAGAGACCCAATCCTGAGGCAGCCGAGCCGGATCCCCTCAACACCTCGGCTGCGCCTAGAAATTCTGTCCATAAAAGTTATGAACAGAATCGGCGACAAAGGGCAGCCTTGGCGGAGTCCAAACGACTCAGATGTATTGCCGGAAATGCGGACCAGACTCTGACTCCGGTCATACAGGGACCGGACCGCCCTATCGGCTTCCAATATGTATAAAAAACTGGGGAAAGAAGGGTTTTCCTGCCATGTTTTACATTCTCAAAATAAATATTATAATGTCTGATCATATGTTTCCAGGTGTTGAGCTTGTGTTGCTGACGTTTACCTTGATCATCTCCAAATGCCCTCACACAGACTACCGAGTTGGCATGCAGAGGCTCAATGCATGACATGGTGTAAATACTGTTTCCTCCGCTGATGATAGTCTAAACATGGCCAAACAACAGAAACGAGCCAAGGAAATGCATACTCCACCATCTAATTGCTTATGCGTCTATGAGGTACAGATGGAGCAAGCACTACTCTAGTCAACTAGAATTCAGTACAGCTTAATACTGAAAGCTCTGCCCCAAGTTGTTCACAGCCTGTGAATAGTAGGCATGTTAAAGTTCTTCATCTCATCAGCCAGCCGTAAAACTATCAATTGTGTTTTATGGATGTTAAGAGTTAAATGTGATTGTTGAGAAACTTTGGCTGTTGTCATTTATTAAAGTGAAGATACGTTAAAGCTGAAGCTGAGGAGAGTCCTACAGACTGGAGGATTTCTTTGTGTGTTGTATGGCAGACAAAATGTGCTGCATTTTTCCTGTTGTGTCTGCAGCGGGTCACAGAAGGAGCCATCTCTTTGTGACGTTTCGGCGCAGTTGCTACTCGTCACCCTCTCAGCTGTCTGGCCACGCTCCAGACCAGCTCGACATTAGTGTGTACACATCTGATGGAAAGTTTTCATAGGGCAACAAACTGCGAGTCCTGTTTGAGTTTGCCTTGAAATGATGTTATTTTACTATTTTTTCTCCTAGTATTTCATATTGCAATCATAGATTTGATTTCCACGGAGCACTTTTAGCTCACTGATACCTATACCTATGTATGAAACACGCACATACATAAACACAACACGGAGAGTTCATCGCTGACATTTATGATCAACGTCAAATAGAAGTCGGTCATAGGTGAATGATGTCCTGTTTAAACTGTTTGCCATTCTGAATACCTTTATAACCAGACTGTCCATTACTTCTCCATTACTCTGCTACAGAGATTATAAACAAATCTGACAGCTGTGACGCTCCACAGGCCAACCAGACCGCTCAGCAAAAGGTACAACATATCACAGTAAATCCCTGCTTATTGCCAGCAACGAAAGTATGACGGACAGCCAGCAGTGACAAAAAGTGCTTTTAAACAATGAAGTGGTTCACTGAGAGAGCTCTGCTGTGACCTCTGATCCCCCCCCACTCCTGGATTCTTTTAATGCCTTGTTTCATCTGTCCTCCGGAAATCATATTGTTTAGGATTGCTTCCTGTGAGAGCAGCGACAGGTAGTCAAAGGAAGGAGACAAACACTGCAAACGCTCAGCAGTGAATCTGATTTCTGCTTTCCAAGCTTACCCCGGAAAGAAAAGCTCTATGTCTTACCCCCGTTAGAAAATAATTATTAGTACATGTGTGCATAAACTGAACTATGGCATGGAGTATTTAAGTACTTTTCTCCCCAACATTTGACACAATAACTCTTATTTTTCTTAACTCTTGTGACTTGTCCAGTAGTGCTCATTTTTCTAGATTTATGTCTGGCTTATAAACCAAGAACTCTTTAGTTGATTAACCTTGGGGACTTCAGTGATCCCTTGACATCCTCTTATGCCACCCAGGAATGTGATTTTTGATTTGTCAACATCTCATTTGATACTAAATCAAACCAAACCAGAGAATAAGTGACTAAACATTTTTCAAGGAAGATTTTTGTTGTCTCGCCTATACGTCTTTGTGTATAAATACTTTTCACCCCTAAAACTAACAGACCATCACAGAGCTGAACTTGAGTGTACACAGGTAAGGAAGGCCTGTTGTCAGTCCTCGCTGATAAGAGCAAGGCTGTTTTAATGTGCAACCTCCTGCCATTGTGCAAACTGGACTCTCACTCCCTTCCTCCAGTTCTCGGCCTGTTTGTGATTTACTTCCAGTAAAGATCATCAGTTGTAGTACTGCAAGGCTATGAGCCAGTTCCCAAGTGAGACCTGGATCCAGTTCGCCAGCTGGCTTCCAAACTACTACAGGTATTTGGTGTAAAAAACAAAAAACAAAAGACAAACAAGCCTTCCTGTAATTTGAATTAGCACATCAGCCCTGGGTTGGACAGAGGATATCTGCTCTACCGAATGTTACAGTAAGGGTGTTCTGCTTCCTGCTGATTTTCCATCTTATTGCCTTATATATACTTCATACACACACTGAGGGAGGAGAGACAGACAGAGAGACAGATGGTCATGGTCATTCAGATCATTACGGTCCAACAAATAGCCAGAGTCAGCCAGGCATTCAAGCCACAGAGTAGATTGAAGTGTTAACTTACTCTGGAAGCAACCACTCTTGGATTACATTCAGGCTGAGGTGAAAGTTGGTAAGAGGGGGCATCAATTCCCTGTTTCTCCCTTTTATGACCATAGTTGTTATCCAGTATATCATTTTTCCACTTTACACACCATTAGGGCTTTCAGAAATGTATACATTTTCCATAGCTTCACCAGGTTAGTTCATTAACAAACTGTGTGACGTCTTGGAAAAACTTTTTTCAACTTTTCTTCCGTACAACTCATTTGTCTTTGCATTGTATGAAAGTTGCCACACAAACGCGTAGCCTTTAGAAGTCGGAGGTTGTCTCCTAATGGGCTTTTTTTAACCTGTCAGTAATGGGGGTCGTTTATGACACCCATAAAGCTGTCTGCTGAGCCGCCTTATAGGGTCATTCTCGGCTGAGACTGGCTAGCCTGTCACTGCCATGTTTGGGTCTCAGCAGGACTCCGACGAATGCTTGAGTCAGGAGATGAAGTACGCCCACACTAACTTACAGCGATCTGATTGACGCTACCCAAGAGATGGGGATCTGTAGGCAGGTCTGTGTCGTCACAGCGAACGCTCTGTTGTCATGAGTGAAGTCTGCTGATGATGTTTCGCTGGCAGCTCAGGCCAGGTCACAGCTCAAAAAAGGACAAAGTCTTCTGGCATTGACTCTGCCGCCCTCTCTGCTGGTCTGTCATGCACCGTTTGGAGAGAATTCAAACAAACATAATATTGAATCATTTCTCTTGAAACAATATTATTTACTTTTACATGATTCTTAAGCTTCCTTTCCCATCTCGTGCTCCCTCTCTCATGGGAAAATGGTTGTTCTCATACCACAGTATCCATTCCTCCAGCAATTCACAGGCTATTTTTACACACACAATGCCGCACACACTCATGTCATTCCATTCAGCGGAAATGTGCGAAACCTATAGCTGCCTATGACTTATCATTTGTGTTTCTCTTTTTCCCCTTCTTCTCCTTATCTGTCCATCTTCCGCCTCAGTAACGTCCCCTTTTCACCTCTGCTGATCCCTCTTTTACACCTTCCCTGCCCTCCTTTCCAGCCTCTCTGTCTCAGGTGTGCGAGCAGCGATGGGGGACTGGAGTCTCCTGGGGAATTTCCTAGAGGAAGTCCAAGAACACTCCACTTCGGTCGGAAAGGTCTGGCTCACCATTCTTTTCATCTTTCGTATCCTGGTGCTGGGCACGGCCGCCGAGTCTTCCTGGGGCGACGAGCAGAGCGACTTCCTCTGTGACACTCAGCAGCCCGGTTGCACCAACGTGTGTTATGACAGCGCTTTCCCCATCGCCCACATCCGCTACTGGGTGCTGCAGATTGTGTTCGTCTCCACGCCGTCCCTCATTTACATGGGCCACGCAATGCACATAGTGCGCCAAGAGGAGAAGCAGAGGAAGAAGGAGCAGGAGGAGAGAGAAGCGAGGGGGGAGGATAGAGGAGACCTGCACGGGGAGAAAGAGTACCTCCAGCAGAAGGAGAGTGGGAAGGAGATGGCATCGCATGGGCCTGGTCGCATTCGCCTAAAAGGAGCCTTGCTGCACACTTACATCCTGAGCATCCTGATAAGAACTGTGATGGAGGTGACGTTCATAGTGGTGCAGTATCTGATTTACGGGGTGTTCCTCAAGGCACTCTACCACTGCAAAACATGGCCCTGCCCCAACCCTGTCAACTGCTACATGTCTCGGCCAACGGAGAAGAATATCTTCATCGTTTTCATGCTGGTGGTGGCCGGCGTGTCCCTTCTGCTGTCCGTGTTAGAGCTCTATCATCTTGGCTGGAAAAGCATGAGGAAGGGCATGCGCAACAAGATGATGCAAAGGAACAGCCACAGGTCCGTGACAGTGGCTGTGTCTGCAGCCTTGGAGTCCAACCCGCCGTCAAGACCCTCTGCTTCCTGCACTCCACCTCCTGACTTCAACCAGTGCCTGAAAGCTCAGAGTTCCATGAACCCGATGGCTTCCATGGCCGCTCATCCCTTCAACAATAGGATGGCCCTGCAGCAGAACTCCGTCAACCTGGCCACTGAGCGGCACCACAGCTGTGACAACCTAGAGGATGAGGAGGACTTCCTGAGGATGAGATACGAGCAAGCGCCCGCAGAGCTGCCCAACAGCTGCTCGCAACTGCCTCTGCTGCACTCGGGCTTCATGAAGGACAATCGGCGCCTGAGCAAAACCAGTGGCACCAGCAGCCGGGCACGCCAAGACGACCTGGCAGTGTAGGTTCCACTGAGAGCAGCTGAAGAAGGCGGACTGGAGAAAGGGCTAGACTTTCAGATCCAAAGAGTGAGGACAGAAAGTAAGGGGTTGTAAAGACACAAATATGAGACAAGCGTCATTCGCACGGGCTAACTATGCAAACTGTAACACTGAGGCCTCACACTTGACTGCAGAAGATGGATTGGATGTTAAAGAATGGGACTAAGAAAGAGAAGGCCCTGAGATCTTTGCATATCTAATATGGTCTGATAGTGTGTCCTAAAGCTTGAAAAATAAACTGCAAAACAAACTGCAAAATGAGAATATGGAGAACAGGGTAACAGGTGTGATTCCTGGCTTTTGCACATTTTATGTTTTCCTAAAAGAAAGGGATGAGAACAACATGGTTCAGTTGATTTCTGAATACATTTTAAGGCAAAGCAAATAAATAAATAACACTCATCTCACTCATTCTATGAAGTACATAATTAGCATTTGACTTAAGTACTGTTGTCTCAACTTTGGGCTATGATGACTAAAACGCAGAGTTGATTTGACATAAACTGTGACTATATCCTTGCATTTGCAATACATTGAAAGAAGTGCCTTACCAAGTTTTGAAAATCTTCTATCTTATTGACATATATGTCTAAAATGAAATGTTTTTTTCTCATAATTCTTCATTTAAATACCTGATTGCACTATAAATTGAGGTCCACAAACATGTGACTCGAAAATAATATCTTAAAGTGTGTGAGTAAAAGTTTATCCTTCAGTCATTAGTTTAGCAGGATTCTTTGTGTGCAGATGTGGTGAGAGAATGTAGTCTGTCTTGTTTGCATTTTTTGAAGGTTTAAAAAGGAGAAATAAAAAGAAACGGCTCCTGCTTGGATGCCTGTAATAAGCAGCTTCAGCCACAAAGTGGCGACATTGCACTTGGATTTTTCAGTTCATTTCTTGGAGCTGTTGTGTAAGCAGTGTGATCCTCTTTGCAATCTGTTTTCTTCTGATTTATTTGAATGCATTTTATTTCATTTCTTCTGAATAGCTCTGACTATATAGGGGAAATTTGTGCTAATGAATGACTATTATTAGAAGTATAGGTTAGAAAATGTATTGTATTTATCTGTTGCACATGACTTAATGCTCGGTTGTGATTTCAGTGCAGATTTTTGTTCATTCACATAAACTTTCATGCAATAAATACTGTCACTATCCTACAGCAAACCAATAAATCATCTACATTTCAGTCTACTGTGTTGCCCTAAAATTATTTACTATATAGTCAGTGCTTTTAATAATTTGGCTTTTTCAGATTTCCGATTTCAGTGGTATGTACCAACACCAGCTTACATTAAAATGTGGTAAATTCACAAATACCCCAGTGTATTTAAGATTTCAAGACAAAGCAAAGCAATTACCAGCTGGATGCATTCTGTTAGAGCCCTTGAGGACCTGGAGGAGCCAGCTTGGGGAGATGAGCAATATTTACACAAACAAAGACTGTCTGTCTCATCATCTCTGCCAAGAAACTGAGCTCTGGTATCCAACTAGAACTTTCACGAGCTGAAACCCTGAAATTACAAAGTGCAGAATTGTTCAAGTTTTCATTGTGGTGATTTAGTTTTTAGCATCATTACTGGGTTTTTATGCACATAATATTTAGAAGATAAATTCAGTGATCACAATGATGATGTTTTGGTAGTGTAAAACTGCCTTGTTGACTTGTTGACAGTAACACTGGTCAAGAAGTATTGTTTTCAGCAATACTCTACAAACCTAGCAGAGATTTCTGCAGATTGAAAGTCACTCTGTTTAACAGAATAAAGATTGCTGTTGTATACTTGTATTAGTATTTTAGTATATAAGATTAGTATATTAATAGTGACAGAATTCCGGGTCAGATAAAACTGCTACAAAAATGCAGAAATCTTCATATTATGATACATCACATATTTCAATTATAGATTCAAATCAGCCACAGTTTTAGGAATATTTTTTTGATAATTGTACTTTTGTTTAAACAAACAAGATTAGGCAGAAATAAATAACTAGGATAAGAAAATGCTAAAGCAAAAGATATTACATAATCAGTCCACACTGCATTGAGAAAAGGGTAACATTAGGTTATACCCATGTTAAACAATGATAATAAATTTGACAGTAATGGATTTTATACCATGGTTTTTCTTTTTTCAATCAGAGACACATTTTATAACTTGCAAGATATAACTAATGTGTATATATATATATATACCTTTTTTTTTTTTTTGCCAGTGCTATTTTTGTAGGGACCATTTGTGTTGACTTTTCCTGATATTAGGGGTGTTATGTCCAAAATCTGTTTATTAAACACTCATTGATTTAACATAATTTAAAGATACTCAAAATAAAAAGAAATCTGTTATTCAATTAATTGGTATGATTTAAGAAAAAGAAAAATAAGTAGAAAAGGCGTTCAGTAGCATCAACGCAGATACACTGACTCCCTTTAGGGGGCAGTAGTTTACTTTGAAGCACCCCCTCCACTGTAAATATTAAAATGAAAAAGAAGGACAGCCCTCGAACTGTTGGAAATACAGGGAAATGTAGTTTTATTTAAGTCTATTGCACCTTTACTGTTACTGTAAATGGTATTCTGTGGCCTACAGTTCCCGACAACATGTCCACCCGAGCCGGTGTCAAGAGTTCCCGAATGACAAGTGAGCTGGATTTTTCCGTTGAAGGTAGCTCCTCATTTTATCTTCCGTTTTTTATAACAAGTATTTAATAAAAGTAAGCAGGCTATAACGACTGAGCTGACAACAAACTACTTGTTGTGCAGTAAGCTGGTTTGACTGCAGAGACAGTTGTTAGACTTCGTGATATCATGTTACGTTTAAACGGGGCAGTTTTGAAAGAGTTGACGTACCTGTGTGTGCTCAGGTTTCGTAACGTGCTTCAGATAGCTGAGAATTTGTGTTGAAACAAGTGTCAGGGGTCGCAGTGTAAATAGTTACAGTTTTACTGTATTCCAAAGTTTATGGTGAAATGTGGTAGTAAACGTTACACCACCTACAGCTATTACTCCCCAAACTTATTAAGTTGTGTTTACTACTGCTTTTTTAACTGGCTAACTGGTTTCCTGCATCACTGTTATCCCTGTACATGATAGGAAGTTTAAAAGTGCGTGTATCTACCAAAGCTGATAGCTGAAGAGAATAATCTTTTAATCAATACTTTCTTTTACTCAAGCTGTCTTTCTGTTTCCTTCAGATGTGCTGATTAGATAGAGGTTTTACTTCCATTTTAAAAAATGGATTGTAATGAAATATGGCTTGATGATAATCAGCTGAAATGATCATGAAACAGTTTTTAAAAGACTATAATGTGAAGTTATAGTCCATAATGAAAACCATATCGATATTCACTGCAAAACAGACTTCTAACAACATAAAGCTGAGAACAATGTGAGCTGTTTTCCTCTCAGATCATGGTAGCTGCAGTTTGTGAAACTAGTAAGAATCTGTGTGTTATATGGATAAGGTACATTGGATGTATCTGAACCTGCAGTAGTTGCACATGACTCACCTGGCAATGGTCGACATTTTTTAAAGTGGTCAAAGGGTTTATCATTTTATGAGGGACTTTTATTCTAGGACAGAATCATCCGTAGTTTCTATTGTTAAGTCAGTGAAATAGAACTAAGTGTTTGAAAGAATGAAAACAATGACATTGAAGAAAATTAAGCCAATATTACTTAGATTTAAAAGATGAGACGGTCATGTTTGGTTTTTAATTCTGCTTGTTCATGACTTTTTTTTGTTTGTTTACAGGTCAGTCATGAGAACTCTTTTGGGCAAAGCAGGCCTGTTGGGATCGGTGTCGGCAGCTTTTGGTTCAATACTGTGGTCACAACAGAAGACTGAATCAGATGTGGTCACTTCAGATACTCCTGCTGCTGACTCAAATCCCAGTTCGCTCTATGAACTCAAATTGGTCCAAGTATTGTTTCGGCATGGTGCTCGAACACCACTAAAGTCAATACCTGAGGTGTTAGAGGTAAAACTTTCTGTTGCATCGACTCATTTAGACTATCTTTGCTTAAATTAATGCCCATTATTATGCGCTATATCTTAACAGTTATGCAATTCTTTGTATGAATGTCATCATTTCATCAAAGGCCCAGTGGGTCCCATCACTGTTGGACCCTCCACCTCACACCCAGATCAACTATGTTGTGACAGATCTCCAGGGTGGGCCCAGGCCTCCTGCTCCTGTAGAGGACAGCTATCGGAAGAATATTCTGACCGTGAGTAGATGCGCCTCGTGTTGCATGATTCCTGCACATGGCAGTCAAATAGCTGGACATTTAGTGCCTAGTTGGGCTAATCAACCCAAACATATTATGCTACTGCTTTTTAGGTATGTGATAAGCTTTTGATTCTTATTTTTCATGTATTGTCTATTTAATGGATCAGCTGAAACATTTTTGGACGCACAAGTTTGTTGTTTTTTTTTTTCTCAACTGTTACTTTGTAGTGAGAGACTGGTAGACTCTGCATGGACAAGGTAAAATAGTTAAAAGGAGAAGTGTATCTTACTAAAGAGGCGAATCAATTTGTTCATTTCATAGATGTGGAGGCACAGGTCTCATAAATCTAGCTTCAGGGTTATACATAACTGGTTAATGGTGTGTTCTTACACACCATCTGATGCATTTCAATCTTAGCAAGGCTTCGTAAAACCCTTTATAATTTGTTTGTGATTAATTCACACAATCATGGTGGCTGGGGATAAAATGACAACCTTGAATAAAGGGAACCAACACTCCCAAGGTTGTGCGCTCGAGACAGATGGGACATTCACCGTGCTCTTTGTACAACTTTCATTCCAGTTTGTGTCATGTTCCCCTGTGCTTCCTTCCCTCTCTCTTACTGAACACCCTGGGTGAGTGCATCTCTGGCTTCATGGTTAGACAAGAAGTCAAGAAAGATCACAGGACACACATGAACAGCATCACTTCTGATAATAGTGTTTGTCTCTCAGCTTGAAGAATAGAAAGCATCGAGCAGAGGTCACTAATTAGCGGCCTGCTGTCCTGGTCTTGCCAGTGGAGTCTGTTTATTGGATTGAATGCTGCAACTCGACAGTGGACAGATCTGAGAAGCAAGGAGCACATCAAATATGGTAGAAATAAAAGGAAAGATTGTGATACATGCAGAAAAATAGAGGAGAAAGTTTAGAAAAATGCAGATTAGATAGAGAAAAATAAGGAGGAAATGTCATTATCCAAAAAGAAAAGTGCAAAATGAAAACAGAGAATCCAGAATACAAAGACTCATTTCTGTTCATACTTCCACCTGGGTGCACCAACCTTTGAGTCAAGAAACAAAAAAGGGGATATTCAAGTTTTTTCTCTCCCTATCCCTGAAATTTGTTCTAAATGGACCGCCTTAAATTTGAATTGAATACCCCTCGCATAGTGTGTCTTCCACTGTGATAAGTTAGAAAAATTGAGGATTTTTGATGGCAGATGTTCTCTGTATAAAAAAATAACTCTAGAGGTATTAATTATTTTCATGATATCCACATAAATAAATTAGATTGTTTTTCCAGTATTGTGTAGTGTGGAAACAAGTTTAACTTGTACCAAGTTGTCCAGCTGCTTCCTGGTAAAGAGATTTGGTGAGAAGCAAATGGATAACTTGATAACTTTCAGACACCCTTAAAAATCTACGCAATCCCAAATATTTTCAAATTAAAAAATTTTAAAGGCTTTTTTCAGGTTTTGTTGCGTATTTTTGCTATGGCTGTAAAAAAGAAACTGCATTTGAAGACCTACAGTAAAAGTGATTGTTAATGCACTAGTTTGAACTTGTAATTTGAACATATTTATTGTTTTATTGTTTTTTATTATTTTGAATACATTCTATTCTATATTTTGCTTATATTTTGCAGCTTTGGTCAAATGCTCTTGTTTTAAATGTGTTAAGAGACAATGGACTGAAATAGATTAGATTTTTCACCAAAAACATGAGGTGTCTGAAAACTTTTTTCCACTGTATATCATTGCAAGCTGTATCTGTAACATCTGTAACATGGATTTAAAATTTCCCATGATAACAAAACAATCATCACACGTGTAATGATGAAGGGGGTCTTTGTTTTATCTGTCATGAGCTGACTGTGTAACTAAGAAGTGTGACTGCATGCTCCATGTTTAGCACTCTGATGATAATATATCATCCTCTAGTGGCTAAATCAAGTCCCTGCAGATTTAAATGAGCCGGGGTCATTTATTCACCTCCTGTCTGTGATTTGGCTGAACTGTGAACTGACCTTTACTTGATGTCTCCTATTTGCCAGGCATTGTGTCTGTGGAAATATTACTTTCCTGTGCTGAGTTAGTTGCTTGGCTAAAGAGGTTTAAACCAACTGGATTTGGCTCAGAAAACTTAATCCAGCATTGGACCTGAGCCACGTACCATGTTCTGCTAGGATTCCTGCATCTGATCACTAGTGTGTTTCTGCTGGCTAATCTGTTAGTATAACCAGATTTTTATTCTTTTTAATATTGTACTTGGCAGGGTGGCACTTTCCCTGGCCAGTTAACCACAATGGGCATGCAGCAGCTGTATGAGCTGGGCAAAAGGTTAAGGAGGAGGTACATTGAGGAGAGTCCCTTCCTTAGCATCAGCTATACACCTGCTGAGGTCTAGTAAGTGCTGTACATCATGATTTGTGCAGATTTTGTAGATTACTTTTATGTGAGTAAACATGTTACCATTTTAAAGCTGGCTTCCTTCCATGACCTTTTTTTTTATCATTTTAGTGTGCGCTCCACAAACATTGTGAGAACCATTGAATCTGCAAAATGCCTGGTAGCAGGCCTTTTCCTGCAAAAGCAAACAGGTAGAGCACATATCCATGTTTGCACCTTGTTATTTTATTCTGCACCTCAGCTCATATGTTGATGTTTTGGCCGTTTGCTCTTCGGTTTTTTTAGAAATTGTGCCTATCTTTACTACGGAGGCAGAGGCTGAGATTCTGTATCCTAACTACCACGGATGCAAGCAGCTCAAAATCCTTGGCAGGTATGTCAAATCTATTTTCCTACCAGCCACAGAGTAACATCACACCTAGTCCACTCCATGCACTTGCAACCATAACCTGGAAAGCAGATAATGTGCTGTGTGAATGTATAAGCAGAGTTAGAGATGTCTCTGACAGGTTGTCATGGTGCATCTGTGTTTCCTGGCTGACACTGTGTGCTTTCTTTGCAGCCACCGTTGGGCAGAGTCATCCACTCTGCCAGACATTGCTGCAGACCTGCGGAGCATCCAGAGTGAACTGGGGATTACCACAAACCAGCACGTTGACTTCATCCTCATTAGGGATGACATGGTTGCCAGAGAGGTGACACTGCTTCTCCGTGATCCATGTTACTTTTTGCCAGGCTTCAACACAAGCTATCACAATGCATACAGTCATCTTGACAACTTAGACCTGGTTATGGTCAATGAAACTAGCAGAAATGAACAAGCTCTTTCAGATTTTACCAAGATTCATGGTATCCAGGATGATAAGTTTAAAGAGTTCATTTACTTTAGACCTAATAAAAACATTTCTAGAGCCATTTCTGCTAGCATTATGGAGTTTCAAAAGTTTGTGTTGCTTCTCAAAGACACGGTCCAAGTTAAACTTCCTATTTATCCTATTCCTCCTGCTTCTGTGTTGGTCTAATTTTCTAAAGAGCTTATTGATGTTACTTTACCATTTTCTCTCCCTGCCTAAACCAGGCCTACATATAAGCAGGGAGCAGTGATGTCAGTGTGCTGTCGGTGTTGCTATGATACACCTGAAAGCAGCAGCAGTATTATTAGACTTCTCTTAAGGCGGCCAGATACTAAACCCTACCTTTCATTTAGTATGTGGTTCACAACTATTTTCTCTGAAAATCCTGTTCCTGCCTTCATGTTGCCAAGTCCACAAACATGCTCGTACTGAGAATAGTCTCTAAAACAAAATTTGCACATATTTCCAGAATAGTCTCAGTTATTCCTTTCTACAAAAAACAAAGACATTTCATGACCTCCTTGAGCTCAAATAAAGCCAGGAATGAGATGTCAGGAAGTGTTTGTAATAGCCTATTACTTGTTATTTTTGCCAGGAAATGTCCTCTGACAAAGATTTTAGTAGATGTTCTCACACACTAAATGTGGAATTAGCTTGGAAAGTGAGGAAATGCATCATCATTGATCAGTTATTTCACATCTTTGAAACTGGAAATGTACAAGTCTAATACTTGTGATTTCTTTGACAAGTAACCCATTTGTTTAAGCATGTTCATGTGCCAAAAATCGAAGTATAAACCACTGTAGGGTATTTGTGTTCAGATCCAGGTAGACTGCTGCCTGTTTCATCTGCCATTGCATTGGCTTTATGTTAGATGCTTTTTCATCTTTGTACTCTAGTTTGTGCATGAAGAGCATCTTTGCAGAGGATGATATTTGGTTCTGTATCTCACATCTGCTTGTTGGTTTATTTGTACAGTGAACAGGTTCACAATATATGCCCTTTAAAATCCTTTCAATCAGCAGGTCACAAGTTTGCAGTTTCATGAAATGCACAAGCTTTTTGTGTGGTGTACCTTTGTGTGTTTGATACATTTAATATTCACATTGGATTTTTATTATCCTTTAAATGTTTTAGGATTTTTAACAATGTATATCTTACATTCATATAAAATGGCATGGGTATTTTCAAATTATTGGTAAATGGTTTGATATGGACAATATCTTTCCAGTAAACTATGCACAACAGACCCAGTTTGAAAAAGAATCTAAATGTGTGATGATGAAAAACCTTGAGCAGAAACATTGTCATGTCAGTTTACCTGCTCTGACATGTTTTTTACATCAACAGACACATGGCCTTCCCTGCCCACCAGCGCTGAACTCCTGGAGAAATAAAGTGGAACAGAGAGCTGTGGACATGATGTGCCATGTCTATGAACCCAGCAAGAGGTTAGATTAAACAAACTAACCTTAGGAGGCAGCTGCTAGAAGACTACATTCTGCGTTCTGTCAATTTTGCATTGCGATCGACGGGGCATCTTTGATTCCTTTACTCTACCTGTGGCAGGGAAACCTTACAGCTGTGTGTGGGGCCCCTCCTGGACACACTGATAAACAACATTGAAGAGAAACTTCAGGGGAGCTCATCAGAACCAAAAAGGTTGGAAACCTCAGGAGGACTCCTACTTCTTACACAAACTTGAATTTTATCCAGCATTAAGAGGTTTGGTGGTAAAATGCTCTCTCTCAAACAGGAAGATGTTTTTGTACTCTGCACATGACACCACTCTGATTCCCTGTCTCATGGCTCTGGGGATTTTTGATATGAAATGGCCACCATATGCCGCTGATGTCACTCTTGAGTTGCATCAAAATCGACAGACCAGTGAAGCCTTCGTTAAAGTGTCATACATAGGTCAGGTAAGAGGTGACAAAGTGTAAATATTGATGATGAAAATGTATGCATTTGCCTCTTTAACTTCAAGTTCTTTGTCTTTCTAAAGGATCAACTCATCCCAGGTTGTAGTGGAGTCTACTGCCCTCTGCAGGAGTTCAAACAGGTCCTCTCATCATATTCTCTGAGCTCTGAACTCTACCATTCAATTTGTAACAACACGGGTGGTTCAACTGAACCCTGAACACTCAACCAAGAGTACTACCCATGACATTATACTCCAAAACTGAGTTTCAATCACTCCTGTCCACTAGGTCTCACTCCATCCAGTCACCATAAAGTCATTACATGTCACTGTCACGCCACAGAGTTCACAAACTTACTTTCTTAGCCTATATTGAGCCTTAATTTTAGCTTTCTTTAACGCAAATTTAATGTCGGATTTGATATAATACTTAAGCAACAGCAGGAGTGTTTGTGTAGAAAGGTTTTGCAATGCAGTGTTTTCCTGCATGCACAGGTGTATATTTGCATGCATCTTTGCATCTGGTTTGCTTAATTTATTTTGGCAGATATATTCTGTCTTTGATTTTTGCAACAAACCCCATAAACACATTTACTTTACAAGGGGTAAGTGAAACAGCTGCCTCTAGATTTAACAAAGTACTGAAAAGTAAACCGCATCAATTTGGAGCTACTTTTACCTGCTTAGACCTTTTCTCAGTAAATATCTGCAGTAACAAGAAAATGTAGTGTTCGCGTGAATGTGTTGAAATAAACCCATGTACATCATAATGAAAGGAATAGTGTCATAGTGTGACTCCTGTATACTTTAATAATTCTTAGATTGAGCTTTACAGCAGACAGATATACCAAATCAGACTGTCTTTATGTTTACGTTAAAATAAAACAATGCTGGTTTTACTTACTTTAACAGTCTATCAGTATCTCATTAATTAAACTTTTGCTGCAGGTAAATCTCACATTAAGATTAAAAAAGTGTCTTCCATGTCTGTCAGATGCAGTCATTCTGCCAAACTGGTTGAGCTCACAACCAAATCTCATTTCATTCCTCAGGGGAATACTTATCATTTCATGTGGTGCATTCAATGTTTATTAGAAAAGGTGTGTGGAAAGTTGTCTGTGTATAAGTAAGTGTATATCCTCCTACAGCGTAGAGCCTGTAAAGCTTTAGGATAATTCTACAACAATGGATTCTGAGTGAAACACATTTCCCTTCTTGTATGAAAACACATTGTACAGTTGTAATGACAGCATTTCAGTAACGCACCTTGTACCTCATGGGTTTCCCCTGATATGCAGCTTAAAATGTAAGGATGTGGTTTGGATTGCGAGACAAATACAGATTTGTATAAATGAGAAGTCTGTTTTTCTTTTGGCACACGTCACATGAGGGGGTGTCTAAACACAAGCTAGAAAAGCACATTGAGCTTAGAAGCATTCAAATGCATCAACTTTCTTGTATCCATCCATCCATCCATTTTCTGTATCGCTTAATCCAGTTCAAGGATGCAGGTGGGCTGGAGCCCATCCCAGCTATTATCAGGCGAGAGGCAGGGTACACCCTGGACTGGTTGCCAGTCCATCTATTTATGCTTGTATCTATTTTGGAAGTGTGGTGTCCTCTGAAAATAGTTTCCCACTGAGTATGTCCAGATAGTGTCAGTTTATCAATGCTGCTGTTGCTTTGTATGACTTGCTTTCCTTGTTCTAGCTGAATGTCGGCGAGCTAGTTTGCCATACAATACAGAGAGACAGAGACTATGCGTAGACCATGTGGCCAACTGGATGTGAATATTCGAAACCGACATGAACAAATGCAAGTGCACACACTCCATGGAGAACATGTATATACCAAAACAATATCTTTTATTTGTAGTCCATCACCACAGCCCTGGTAGGCTATTCTGCACCAAAGCCAATGGAGAAACACATGACAAGCTTATACAATAGAGAAAAGAGAGGAAGTCAACTGGATGGTAAGCAGTACGTGTATACATTTCTGTGTCTCACTCTGGACACCACACCTGCCTGACTAAATGTTACCAGATCTTCCTAGTTCTAGTTCTATAACACCTGGCAAACCTGCAATTGAATTCGGCCATCCTGTCCCATTCTGCCGACCATAGAGGGGGATTATTGCTGTGGGAATGATTATTACCCAGAGTCAACAAGGGTCAAAACAAAACAGGAACACAACAGGAATAAGAAGAACACACATAGCACATCTGGGTATTAGCAATATTTTTCACGCTTGCGAAAAGTCGAGTCCTGAAAGTTTTGGAGCACAAAGTTGAATGTCATCCACAAGTTGAAATGGATTGGAGATGATTGTGGTGCTGCAAAGCTGCCAGGATCCTCACACAGAATCTGTTGCGTTCAATGCAAAAAAAAACAAAACAGAAAGAAGACGCTTTCTGCAGATGGTCCATGTTTGTGCTTTTTTAATAATACTATTATCTTAATGAGGTCATAGTTTGGTTTGTTATACACTGGAGTTACAAAGGAAATCAAAATAGACTAAAATTTGAATAGCCCACCAATGGTAAACAGTACAGTATTTTTAGGGGGCATTCCTCCCCCAATGAAAGCAGGGTAAGAGGAGTTGAGAGGTCACTGATAGAATGCCTATACATACAGACACATACGTACATACCACACAAACATACAATCTGTCAAGCACACACTCACGTATATACTGTACAGAAACAGTCAAAACAATGGAGTGAGAGACAAGATGGATTTCCACTAAAGTCTTCACAAAGGACAAATTCTTCCTCCTTTTGTGTTCCATACCACTTTCATGACAAATTTGATTTTTAAATTTGAAAACAGTAGGCAGATACTGTAGCATCTCCACGCTGACTTTTAGTTCGGTTGATTCCTCTTTGATGTCGAAGTCATCTTTATAGTCAGATAATCAAAAAACACATGAACAGTTCTGCGAAATTGATACACAACAATCCCATACATTCTGCAGTTCATGAGTCAAAATTAAATGTTCATGTGGCAGAAGTACTCCAATCTGGGCCTGTCCGAGTCTCCACTGGAATAGCTCTCACAAGACATTACTAGGTTAGCCCCAGTCTGTTCATGTTGTGGGCACACACTCATATTATACCTCATTTATTTGAGTCCATTAGTTTTCTGAATACTTGCTGTGCTCCATGATCTTTATTTCATCCTTGTGAATTGTCCGAGAACATTCTAGTTACAAGGTTTCTGTTGGATTAGAACATTCCAGGGCCCGGACTGAACCCCATGTCCATGTCACGTGGCCTCATTTGGCCCCCCATCATCATTGTCTGCTGCGGGGGGCCGCCCATGCCCTGCAGTGACATCATCATGTTTGGTGAGCCACCCGGGCCTGGATGAGCCATTTGTCTCCCCTGCATCATCCCTCCTGGACCCCCAGGAGACATCATCCGATGCTGGGGACCCATCATACCTTGGCCCATGAATCCTGGTGGCCGCATCGCACTGTGGCCTGGGTTACCCATTGGCATGTCCTGGGGGCCCATTGCCCCGCCGGGCCCCCCGGACATGCCCCCCATCCCTTGCATGGGCATTCCCATCCTTGGTGGACCATCGCCCATCATCCCCTGCATGGGAAAGCCAGTGGGGTGTGGTGGTTTTCCCCCAGGGTTGTCTCCTCCACCTCGGGGGAAATATGACAGAGTCTGGCTGGGCTTCTCCGATGGGATTATTCTGGACAGATCAAACTCAGGAATGCCAGAAGCTCCTGGTCTCATTACCTCATGAAGGTCCGCATCACTGAATCCACCTTGCATGTTGTTGAACTCTGGCCCTCCAGGGGTATTGGGCTTGCACATGCCACCATCACCCCCTCCCCCATGAGGCATGTTCCCCATCCGTCCTCCCATGTGTCCTCCCTCGCCCTGGAAGCCCATTGGATGGCCAGGAAAACCTTGGGGACCAGGACCGTTGTGAGGGGAGAAAGGGCCTTGCTGGGAAGGGGACTGAGTTAGGGGGTATCCCTGGCCTCGATGAGGGTAACCCATACGTCCCTGGGGCATCATTTGAGGGTTTGCCATACCAGGGTCTTGGTGATTTGGTGGCATCATCATACCATGAGGCATCATGCCTGGGCCCATATTAGGCGCATTGGGAGAGGGCATCTGTTGGGGCATGCCGTGGGAGAGAGGCTGGGATCCCACCGGATTCATACCCAGGGGGCTGAGAGCAGGCATGGGTCCACTGTTTCCAGGTCCCATCATGCGTGGATTTCCTTGGTGATTCATAGTCATACCTGAAAAAAAAGGGAGATTCAGTAAAAGCTCTAGTTAAGACGATGAGAGGGCCATGGCTAGGGTCAGTAAATTCCATGAAAAGCTGCAAATTAAACAGAAACGAAGAAAACACTTTGGATATTTTACCGTTATTGTTCACTGAAGGAAGGTTGGGTGAGCGAGCTGGAGGCGAGTCATCATCAGAGCTTGCAACAGTCTTTATGGCATCGTGGTAAAGTGGGGTGGAGCTGGGCATTGCAAACTTGGACATGCGTGACATCATGATGGAGAGAGGGTTCTGGGATAGTGTTGGTTCTGGGGGTATGGTGTATGGACTGCCAGAGGGGACGTTGCCAGGGAGGGACATGGAGCCAGATGGAGCCCCTGATGATGGAGGTGCTGAGGAAGGACCATTCCCACCTACAGACAGGTACAGTAAGAGAAAGTTAACCAGACAAATACTCAAGCCCTGTAGAAGAATGTTCAACCTTGTCTGGATTTTAATTAAATGTGTTGATTTTAACAGTATTCATTCTGATATGCAACACCTGTCAAACATTTTGACATACCTACCCAATCATTCAAAAAGTGTGCATGTCCAAACTCTGGACTTGAACTGTATGTGGTGCTTAACCTTAGTGAGGTTATTTGGCCACAAGAGGGAGCTACTGGACCATAACCAACCCAACCCCACCCCACATACAGATGTGTGGAGTGAGTTATGCACCATATTACAGCTTTTCAATTGAACAGATTTCCATTTTTAAGTCAGTCCAAGTGAAATAGTTAATAAGTGATAAACAATCACAAACATGAGGGACTACAAACACATAAAAAAAGTAAAAAATTGAAGAAATCCAAAACAGCTCAAATCAAACTGAAAAAAGGAGGGAAAAGTATTATTAAAAGAGGCAGAATGTGAGGTGCTATTGATCACAAAAGAAAAGGGATAAATACCTGGCTCCATGCCCCCCATCATGTTTGGTGAAGTGATGCTGAGTGGAGGTTTGCCACCCTGAGGGGGCACTCCAGGACTCTGCATGGGTGGTTTCGGTGAGGAGGCCCATCCTGGAGAGGGATTTGGAAGAGAGGGAGACCTCAAATGAACAGGAGAGGCACCTGCTGATCCCATCATGGAGTGAGGAGACTTCATTGGTGCGGAAGCTGGAGGAGCTGGAGGAGCATTGGAGCCTGTAGGACCAGTGAGCATGCCAGCCAGTTGGGACGGTGTTTGAGGAGATTTAAGGTTTCCAGAGGGAGAGCCCATCATTGGGGACTGCACTTGCCTCAGAGGAGGGGATTTTAGTTGGTTAACACTGGGAGAGTTCCCCCCTCCTGCTTGGACATTCAGGTCTGCTGGCTTACGGCCTCTCTGACCTTGTGCCGGACCACCAGCTGGAGGGAGGTGATTAATACGGCCATTACCTCCTGTTGGTGTAGATCTGTGTTCGGGACCAAATGCTTGGTCTGCAAGTGGACCTCTCATTCCTCCAGGACCGCCGGGGAAGGGCCGCCCAGGCCCCATTGGAAAGTCTCCTGATGGCGTTTGTTCAGGGAAAGGGGGAACTTGCATGGGCCTGCCTTGTGGACCCATGTTCTCCATCGGAGGTCCTCCACCACCTCTCATTCTCATAATTTCATCAGGACTCATGTTCATGGGGGGATCTCGTAATTTGGAAGGGTGCATATGAGGTCCTGGCCCGGGGCCAGGCCCCATGCCAAACTCGGGCCCCATTTCCCTGCCCCCCATTGCTTGGAGTCTTGAGGATGGACTCATTGGACCATCACCAGGCATTCTGGGAAACATACACATGCCATTACCAGGTTCCATTCCTCCTCTTTGGTGCCCCATCATCCTTTGGACATCCATCATCATACCCGGAGGGAGGCCCTTCTCTCCCCCCATTCCTTGGTGGAACATTGCTTCTTGAACTGACTGAGGGTTTGGGAAACGCTCACCACGAGCCCCTGGGCCAGCAAACATTCCTCCAGGTCCTCCAGGAAAACCTCGTGCTTCTCCCATCCGTGGAGGCATGTCATCAGGCCAGCCCATTCCGGGCCTTGGTGGACCCTCCATCTCAGGATTCATCATACCCGAGAAGCCAGGCATCCTCTGCATATGCGGAGGCATGCCCCTCGGCCCAGGGCCCATGCCCATTCGCTCTGAATAGTGCTCTGGCGGACCACCTGGTCCTCCCCACATCTCTCCTGGGCCCATTTGATAGGGAGGTGGTGGCCCTCGCATCATACCACGTGGACCATGAGGGTGCATCATCATGTCTGGTGGAAGCGGCCGGTGTTGCATTTCTTGTTTCTTCCTTTTCTCCTCATAAAACTCCTGCTGTAACTTCAACCACGCCACCTGTTCTGGGGTCATCTGATCTCCTTCTCCACAGCTGCCTGGACCCCCCATGTGTGGCCCCATCTCATCTTGTGGAAATGGGGGCATGTCCCTCGGGCCATGGGGAGGTCCAAAGGGTGGGCCTTGCGGACGAGGTCCTCCAAGTCCACCTGGTGGACCAAGGTTCTGTGACTGTGCTATCATAGCTTGTAGTGGGCCCTGCTCAGGTCTCCGGGGTGCACCATCAGGGCCTCCGTCATGGGGTCCACCGTGGGACTGTGGGGGACCAGGGGGTGGAGCATCACGGTCATCGGGGAAGAGCATGCGCTGTATGTCTCGTAAGGTCTGCAAGGAGCGCTGGCGATGTTCAAGCTGTTCTTGGGACAGACCCTCTGTGTTAGCCTCCATGTTTAACAGCTCCTGCGCCAGCTGCTGCTGTTGCTGCTGCTGTTGGGGTGTCAGACCTGATCCACTGGAGCCTCCACCCTGCCCTCCCTCAACTGATGTTGGAGGGTTGAGGCCTGCCTCAGGCTGGGTGATGGGAGCCTGGTCAACTGGGGCTGTAGTGTTACTGGGACTATTGCCTGGAATATTTTTGGATTCCAAGCCTGTTGAGGATGACCCTTCCTGTGCAAGAACACTCGATTGGCTCCCCTGATTTGAAGGCTGAGGTGGTGCTGGCTCTGCCATTCCAGGTAAGGACGACTTGGATCCAGGCTGGTGGCTTTGATCTTGGGCATGGGACGGAGGCTGCTGTGGAGGCTTGGAGTCATTTCGCAGGATGCCAGATGCATTGTTCTTTGACAGAAGGAGGATAAAATTTATTTAGGTTTTTTCATCACAACATAATGTCCCAAAATACAAGCTTGAGTGCACCTTTACCAAGAGAAGATGAGCTTTATCTTTGCTGTTGGAGATGTTTTTCATGTGGAAGGCAATGATGTTTTCTGTATGGCCAGTTAGAACCGCATCAGCTGCCCTGAGGATAAGAAGATAGTCAGATATCAGTCATCAGACACAACAGTGTGTATGCATGTTTGGGAGACAGTAGGCTGCATGAATACATACTAGATGGAACCGTGAAGGTAATGCCAAGGTCAACAGACTAAGCAAAATATTGCACACACACACATCCTCAGCTAAGCAACCACATCTTTGATCTCCAACTCCCAACAGAGAGTGCTAATCTGAGCGCACACTTCTACTGAGAAACGCACATGCTTGTGAAGATGTTCACTGCAGATTTTGGCTTCAACAGAGTTTGGGTAGGAAGGGAGTGAAGTAAACAAGTATCTGGGTGCCAAACACACACAACTGCTAGAAACATCAAAGGCACCAAAAACTATCCACAACAGGGGCAGTAAGATACACTTAAGGTCATCTGCGTTGTTGCTAATTACATTTCATTCTGAACCAGAATTCAGCAAATAGTTTTAACCTAGTGTGGGTTGTGTGGAAAAAGGAGGGTGAGGGTGGAAACTAAAAAAGAAAGTGTGGATAAAGATAATTTAATTACTCTGCATAAACATTAATTTCTTAAACCCATTGAGAAAAACTTTTATAATAAATATTAAATAATGATCACTCAGAATCAACATCAGTGAGAGACCAATGTAGTAGGATGCTGGCCACTCCCTTACTTGTTTGCCATCTCTGTTGTGAAGACATAAACGAGTTTTGAGCCTGGTTTCTGGACACTAGCAGGTTCTGTTGTGGAGCCTTGGCCTCCCAGTGTATTGTGGGAGGGTGTGGAGGAGCGACTGAGTCCGGCATTGGAGGTAGAATGTGTGACAGAGTCTTGGGGCTTCACATCAGTGGAGTTACAGTCTAAAGAGAGACAACAGGAAAAACGTTAAAAGCAGTTAAGGCTTATGGGAAATTAATTCTACTGTGAAGCCATTAGTGTCTAGCCACACATGCTCGGATGTGAATGCTAACACACTTACTGAAGAATCCTTTGTCTTCTTCATCACTTTCTCCCCCAGAGCACCAGTCAGCTCCGCTGTAAGGCTGCCTCCTCTCTGCCACACACATCCTCTTCACCCTGCTACTATCTGTACAGGCACACACAAACAGAGCCATCAGTGGGACTGGTTTACCAGTAGGAGAAATGAGGAGGGACTGTAAGTACATTTTTCAAGACATCTATCTTGCTCTTTCAGCACATTTTATTCCATGGCTCAGTTTCCCCCCCTAAAAAATTTGGATGTTGTGGAGGATGCAAATAAATCCAACTGCATTGTTTTGCAAATGATTTAAATACAAATTTCAATTGAAAAAATAATAAATACATATCAAATATTGATGTGCAAGCTTCTCTTGGTGGAAAACTGTACTGTCAGCAGTGGTTTTCACCTTTTTCCTCACTGGTGGGTGTGCCGCTCTCTGGCTGCTCGAACGATTCCACAGAGGTACTCCTTTCCCTTTTAACTTTAACCTTAGAGCTAGACCCAGATGTCAGGCCCTGGCCGTTCTTAAGCCCCATGCCCCCTGCAACATTTTGAGACCCTTTGGCACCCATGGTTTTGGGGTCACAGGGGGAGGACTGCGACTGGCTGCCCGTGCTCCCCGGTTTACCCTGATTGGGCAATTTAGAGTCCATTTGGGCGGCAGTGGAAGGGGACATGACAGGAGGTGATCGTACCATGGCCTCCGTCTTAGGTTTAGGGCTGAAAAACAAAGAACAAAACAGATTCAGATCCATCTGAGCCAGATGAAGCAAAACATTAAGAATTGTGTCAGGTTATTACCACTCATCAAAGCTTATCCAGTTTTTATTCTTTGGAACTTGGTACAACCAGCCAATATGAAGAGGCACATTAGTAAACATCTGGTTGTCCATGAGGTTTTATATATCACCTACCCCATCCTTACACAGTAATTACTTGGCCTCCTGTTAACCACTGAGGTGGTCGAAAAAGAACCAGAAGGAAAATGCAGTTCTTTTTTTCCCTCTTCCTAATTACAACAGCTAAACACACTTATGAGTCCAACAGGTGGCATAAATGCTTATGAACCCTAGATTAGTCTGCTGGTGTTGGGAATTCAGTGCACATGGTTAAACCTGGAACAGACTGCAGAGACACAGGCTATCTACAAGTAATTGCTGCTCACTGGTTATGAGATCAGTTCAGTTCAGGAAAGCAGGACACATCCAACTGGCAAAGAACTCACCACACCCTAATCTCTGCGACTCTCTTTTTCAGACACAAACACTTGTACAAGTAGCATAAAACACACGCTAGAATGTCCAAAAAGTACAGTCACAGCAGAGCACACTGTATGTACACACACACAGGCACAGAGCTAGTAGAAGAGAAAGGAGGAAAAAAAAGAAAAAAGAGAAGAGGCAAAGCCAGTATTTTGGCAATCCATTCTGCCGTTTCCAGAGACTCCAGATGCATGAGTCAGCAGGGACAACTTCCAAGCTCTATGTACTCTCTGACCCAAGAAGCTTGCATTCAGAAATTAAGATCTTTCAGGTAACTTAAGTTTAAAACCAAATTTCATATCTCACTTCATTGGTTCTACACCTAATTCGTAAACTGTACTAGTAAAAAGATTTAGAAAATGTTTGGACAACTTTTTAATGGTTTTAAACAGCAGGGGTGCAAATGATATTCCATTTTTGCTGATTTGCCATATATACTTTATTGAAAACAATCATAATATATGGTTTACTGCCATTCTTACTCACTTTAATTACCCATGTTCATGAATAAACTGGAAAGAAATAACTTTGATTTACAATGAAAACATAAAAGGTTTTTGTAAGACTGCATATTTTCCATACTTTTACAAGCTGGAGTTCTACTATGGTAATCACGAAATGAAACACATTTCAGGTTAAAACCTTAATCAGCTGTTACTGATGAGATGCCAATATCACAGTGTATCCCTACCTCATAGAAAGGTTTTCCCTCTCCGCTCAAATGTACCTAGATTCCATCAAGCTAAATTATTTCCTCCCACATTAACTCATAATAGCCTGAAGCAACATATCCACATGTATGGTGTGTGTTTAAGGTACTGACTTTTGCCAGTGACCACAAGTGCTAGTATTGGTTATTTTGATAAGTGATACTTAATCAACTCACAAATATCTGTTATAATAAACTTCTAACTATTTTAAAAGTGTTTTATAAATGGCTAAGCTGAGGTGTCTAAAATCCTTTCTTGCACTGTTTACACAACTCCCGACATAATAACAAGTCAAGAAAACCACTGATTGAGATTATATGTGAATAAAACATGGCAATCTACAAGAACATTTATACCAAGTAAGTATGCAGGCTGTAAGAGTGGTTTCTTATTATTTTTTCTGCTGACCCGTATTATGCTTTTTACTTGCTGTTAAGTTACTTCAAATGCATCCATTCGAAGTACTGATGTCATCAAAATGTAAAACTTTCCAAGTAGCTTCTTCATGTTCAATCTTTTTCTAACAGGATAAATTTGTTTTTGATTTGTTAAACTTAAAAACAATAGCCGAGGAGAGTGTAAAACAAATTAATCTTAGTTGCAAACATAAAAGGTGCATTTCCTTCAGCAGCACTCAGAACATAAATGGCTAGGGGCTTCTGTCAAGGAGATATCAGATTATTTCCACCCTGGGTCTTTTGGATCTTCACTGAGGTCTAAGATTCACGGTAGATCAGGCAAGTTAAGTCTGATGAAATGTTTTGCATCTCCTTGACTGTCCTCGCTGCATCTCTGGGACTGCTATGCTTTTCAGCTGCCTCCACCACAGAGAAAATTGAGGAAATACACTTCAGCTGTATAAATTTACAAGTTGCATTTTTACAGGTTGAGGGCGTTCTTTGTGCTTTTGCAGGAAACTACAGAGAAACAATCGCAGATGAATGTTTTTATTGCTCAGATTCACCGCTTTCTTGACACAGTTGAAGCAATCTCTCACAGCTGATTAAAGCATGCAGAAATTTGAACGCTGTGTTTACAGATAGTAACACCTTCTCCCACTGCGCCCATATTTCTGAGGTAATGGGAGATTAAACCTATGAAGGCGGAAATAATATATGGTAATAATATAGAATAATTGAATAATATGTTCAGCACTGCAAACCATACTCTGAAAAAGAGGAATATCAAAAGTATTTCCTCCCTACCCAGGCCATTGTCAAGGTAAAATATCTTTCCAGAACTCAGTTTTAGCCTCTGGTTCCTACTACGAGTATGGACCCCACTTCCTGTAAAGGAATGCTTCGGTTGAAGCGAACACTCACAAAACGATGCTTGATCATCATTAGATTACAACTGACCCACAGGTTGGGACTAAGTTCACTCACCTCTGTGTGTTGGTGGACGGGGAGTTCTTTAACCTATTGGAGTGCATTGATGGAGCTCCCAGGACTACAGAACAGGGTGGAGTGATGAGCTGGTGAGGGCTGCCTGTGTGTGAAAGTGGCGCTTTTGCACGCACGTTCCTGGAGCCAGGGACAGGATTTCCGATGTTGGACAAGTTCCCCCGTCCGTCCTTGGCCTCGTCTCTCTCCTTCTTCCCTCGTTCCTTCTTGCTGAAATGTGTCGCTGCTGTACCTGCCGCCGCTGGCCTCTCCTCTTGGACCTCCAACATTCTCTCTATGTCCTTGTCAGAGAGGGTGTGGGGTAGTGGGGGGTGGGGGTGTATGCGTATTTGGGTGTGTGGCTGTATGTGGTGTGTGTGTGAGTGTATGTGGTGTGTGTGGGTGTGTGTGAGTGTGTTTGTGTGAAGAAAAAAAAATCAGCAGTCCAGAAGGCTTTTTTTGTTATTTGGGTATTTGTGAAATCCCCCCAAGGGGGCTTTCTATGGCCCTTGGGCACACTGTTGAGAAAAGAAGAGGAGAGAAGGAGAAAAAGTCAGTAAAAAGGAAAATTAATTATGGAAGTGACACAAAACAATAAAAACAGGTGTCAATAAAAAATAGTTTTGTGTTTGTTTGTTTTATTTGTTCCAGAGCTGATTTGGAACTAGAGCTTACTTAGAACCACTTCAGGAACTAACTGGCTGGAGGTGGGATTATGGTAACCTGCAGACAAGCTCAACATTTACACTGCCATGTTTAAAAATCCAGAGCCGATGCAACGTTTGATCTGTCTGATTTAAGAGAGAACAACAAAAAAGGAGAAAAGAAACTGAGCTGGAATATGAATGTGAAGTCAAAGAAGGACAGGATATGAGAGGAACCGGGTCCTTTTCTCTGCCTTTTCCAGCTATTTAACGTTTCAAAGTATCTGTGAACGCTGCCTAGAGCGCTGCATTTACATTACAATCATCATTTACAGCTGAATTTTTTAAAATAATTTGCAGATACATATATCAATATTTTTGGGTGACTTTCTTCTTACTGTACATCTATTATTCCACTCAAAACAACATGGATAAATCATTAAAGCATTAACAAAAAATAACTTTTAAATTAGCATTTTAAAACTAGATGATATAAACATCAATTTGCCAGGAAAATTAGACAAATGCTATAATCCATTATTTCTGTGAAGATAAACTGTCTCCCGACAGTGTGCCCCCGACATACAGACTATGCTGGAGGGAGGGTCTAACATGTACTGGAAGACGGGTTTAAACTGACAAAGACGTGGAACTACGGTGGTGGTGGGAAAACAATCTCTTAGCAGTAACAAACTAAGAAGCAGATCCAGCCGTCGTGCTCCTACTTGGTCACTAAGGTTACAGATCTGCGTCCGTTTTAATTTCCTGCCATCAAAAGTTCAATCGTCTATGCCACAAAAAGACATTTAGCAATAATGTTTTTACACCAAACCTCTTCACCAACATCATCTCCATCTACAATGATCATGTACGTTTAGCTTGGCATGTAATTATGTGGCTACGTTTGCAAACACAGCAAAACTCTGATATTAACCTCAGCCTAAACAGAGCACTGCCCTTACCCTATAAACCCCAACAAGGTTGTATTTGTAGTGAACATTAACCAAACTAAACCATATGAGTATTCAGATCTTCCTCTCATAATGTAGATAGGTATACTAACTACACCATTACGTCCTATCAGAGGTGTCACAGCATTTGTAACACACACCTCTGCTTTACAGCACATGCTCCAAGCTCCAGAGTAGCAAACCCACTTATTACCAGTGATTTTGTACTTGTTTTAAGCTCATCAATTTTTGCTTGTGGGCTTGTTTTAGAAGTGACTGTTTGATTCTGTCCTAAGATCTGGTAGCACCAGCTATGCCAATTTCAATCCAAAACAGGATGGTTTCAGTACAAAAAAAGGAAACGTTGCAAGGTAAGGGAGAAGCCCGAGTGTGTTTTGAGGTATGTGGACGCCATTAAGACTTTGGATTGGAAACTGCAGTGGTTTAGGGGGCTGCAATAAAACCTCAAGTCATTAACTGGACAATGCTTTGTAACAAGAAGAGAAGAGCAAATATCCTATATTTTTTGTAACTCATGATCAGAATATTAGTGCGTGAGTAGATGTAGCAATTTTATAGTAGATGTATCCAATTTAAAGTTTTTATAGACATGTGTTGCTGAATTTTAATAAAAGTACACTTAACACTTAAGGATGTAAATTACAACCACCTACTTGATTATGTGACAAATTAATGATATTGTAAATCACAATTTTTTTCCAAAAACATTCATCACAATTAAACCCCACACAGTCTTTGATGAGTGCCGATAAATTGGTAGTCATGTTACACATCTCAGCAACACATCACAACAAATCCAACTCCTAATCAATACATGAAGTCACTGGCCAAGCTACACCTATACTCTGGTTTTTACAGCAGAAGTACGTTTCACTGTAGGACATTGCTGCTGTTTGAACTTCTATAAAAACAGCTATAAATAGAGGAGGCCTTCAGATGACATACACACAACAGGAGGCGTGTGTAGAGACGGTAACTCTACAGCTCATGAAGAGCCAACTTGTTGTTTTAAACTTTATAAGGAAAACTGACTTTGTAGAGACATGTTCAAATTAAAAACAGCCACAAGCAGATCAGTGACACTATAGATAAGGTATCATCTGGGATTAAGTCACGGGAATGACACCTAGTTATACAATCCTATAGGCTGGCTATCTTACTGTGTTGTTAATGGGGATTCTACCAATGTAAAACTGCAAAAGAAATGGCAGAATATTCAAGTGAAAAATATCTAAGATATTCAAGAAGGTTAGATAAAACAAAAATGACATTTTAAAAAAGAGAAATTATATTAATTAGTTGAACCATTCTGGGTAAAAGCTGTGAATGTGAATGATGGTTCACTGGTTTGGTTTAGCAATTCTCTTGTGTTCTGTGTTGATATCAAAAACGCCAACTGCATTAAAAAAGATGCACTGTATTAGGTCTGGGGAGTACATTTACTTTCAATTTATTTGGAAAATTTTCAAATGAAATATAATTCAGTTCATAGACTATCACAATTTCCCAGTAAATGTCTATTCACTTCTCCTCACATCTTTCCCTCTGTATCAGTTGTCAAGAGTGCGAGTCTCAGACTGCTTACAGCATTTCTGTTAACTTAGCAACCAGCATTAAATGCAGCAACATGTTGTACAAACCGTGGCCAAATTCTGCCAAAGAGTGTAACCACCAAAGCCCAGCAAGCCCTCATTTTCCCCTCTGCCCAGCGGAGGGTGAAGCAGCAGCTGTCTGTGAGCTGTTAAATGAGCCAACGTTTTACACGAACCAATCAAAACCAGATCATCAACTTAGTGAAAAGGTGATTTTATTAGACAACGTTGCATTAGTTAAACCAGTAACTGCTGGTTAGTGTGTAGTATTAACAGGTGTAATTATTATATTCCTATTTTATGACTCATAGTACTCATAGTACTGTATAGGGCTGGGCAATAAATCGATTTTATCGATAAATCGAATTTGCTATTAATGAGGATTTAATTTTTTGAAAATCGAGATTTTCTTAGCTGGAAATATTTTGCCGACATTG
Organism: Craterocephalus amniculus; assembly: GCA_036024015.1. NCBI lineage: Eukaryota > Metazoa > Chordata > Actinopteri > Atheriniformes > Atherinidae > Craterocephalus > Craterocephalus amniculus. The sequence continues at coordinate 33,848 of JAVQJG010034873.1, forward strand.
CCTTCCCTC
>JAVQJG010034877.1:0-16457 GCA_036024015.1 Craterocephalus amniculus
TACATCTTCTTCAGAGTGCGATCTTGTGAGATGAGATTTTATGAGAAGTGCAGCTTTAGCGCTACACACCTTGCAATGGAAACACCGGCATATCGCACTTGAACTTTTTCGAAATTTCAAGAATATCGCTTTTATTTTGCGAAAAAATGTAATGGAAACGCAGCTACAGAGATACATTGCCTTGGTAATTATTAGACTACAAGATTGGCCTTGTAGGCTACTTATCCTTCTGGCTTTTATGTGAGTGTTTGAGTTATGAAGCTGCATTGAAGTATTTTTATAATGCATTAGTATGCCTTTTCTCCTTGCAGGATAAGTGTGTGAATAAGTGAATAAGTGGTCAATCAAACAGAAACTTCACAGAAATCAACAAAGAAGAACTTTTATTAGAATCAGACAGGAGGTAACACTGAAATACAGCAAGAAAGGACATAAAACATCATTAAACACAAAACACCCATTAACCATAAAACAACCTACCTGCTGAGTGCAACAATTATAATCCTTTATGTCATGGCCCTTTGTACTGTTTATTTCCCGTGTTATAAATGGACAGTGTCAGTGTTTTGTTGTGCTCTGCTTCAGCTGTTGTCTTTCAAACAATTGTTGTCTTTAAATTGCAGCCACGCCATGTCTTCTTCTGTCTGTGCGTCCCAAGTTTATGATTTTTTTTTTTCCTTTTACTCTTTGTGCAACATGGCGATCGTGTGTGTCTGTGTGAAGTGTCAGTGGACGAGTGTGTCTTTTGTGTGTTTGCTCTGTGCGACAGTTTTTGGACCCTTTTGTTTTTGGAGAGAGTGGGGGAGGAGCGTGGCATGTGCTGTGAGACGAGTGGTGAAGCCACCTCTGTTCCTCCACAGGTTCCACCCACTTGCTCACCCCATCCAAATTCTTAGCGGACCTGCAGCACCCCGACTTCCGAGAGTCCACTAGGGTGTCCTTTGAGGACGCAGACGCCTCAGCCGAGTGAGGCAGAGACAGATTGGGAGGGAGGGAGAGAAATCTCACAGAAAAAAGTAAAGGCAGCTGCACAAAGAAGCCCTTTCTGAACCTTCACAGCACAAGGGCTTCCTCCTGGTTCCTCCCTCTTCTTTGAACACTCAGTACTGTGCTATGTTGTACTCCACCCTCCTCTTCCTCCCCGTGTCCCTCAGGGATGGGCATTCCCGACCCTTCCTCATCGCACGGACTGCTCCATCAGGCTCCACTTCCACTGCAATGATCTGAAACTAATTAGAGGCCACAAAATTAGAATTTCTCTCAAAATAAGAAAAGAATTATTATCTGCAGATGAGACGAATTCGGTAAAAAGTTGCGAGTTGCTCCGCAGTCTGTGCTGATTGGCGGCCATGCCTGGGGAAGCGGTGACGCCATCCTTGCTGCCTCCTCCCATCATCTCAGCCGGGTGGATTAAATCACAGCTCCATGGCCGCCCAAAGGCCCTTTGAGACTCTCACACCTTCTCCAGATTTAATCTACCCCAGCATCTCTATCAGTTTTTATTGTTGGATTATTTTAGTTTACGTAGACCGTCACCTTGATTTGTTAGTGTTTTTTCAGGACAGGTCCTTAAGTTGCTGTTGGACTTTAAAGTTCTGTTCTTCTTTGTGTGTTATTTCTTATTTTCTTTCCTTTGACCCCCCCAGTCTTCTGACTGTGCCCACTCAGCCCACCATATCATGCTCACATGGCTCTTGGCTCATCTGCAGAGGTGGCTGGAGATGAATAGAAATCTACTACCAGGACCAAACCTTCAGAGCGCTGACATGCAGGGGAAATCTGAGGTGGTCTGACAGAAAACAAGCCAAAGTTTGCCCCGTGTGTCAGCGCCTCTCTGTGACACCCCTCTGCAGACAGTCGGACAATGTAGCATCGTTCTACCTGATATGCTTTAGCAACCCAATTAAAACGAAAGATGTCTTACATGCTAATACCAACTTTAGAGGAGATTTTTTTATTGAAAATGATCATGAAGCAGGAACACAACTTATTTAAATGAACATTAGCCTCTTTAGAACGAGGACAGGGCTTATGTATGCTAAGATTGAACATTTGTGGTCATGATTAGAAGAAAATCTGCAATGATTCAAGAACAGTCAGAACGTGAAGCTTTGAAAACAGAAGTTAAAAGAAAACTCAAAACTTATCGAATTTCTTTGAAATATGACTTAAACAGAAAAACATCTTGTCTAAGAAGGTTAAAGGTACAGTTAAAACCAAAGAAAGATTTTATATAAACTGCTCAAAAAACTAACGGGAACACACAATCACCACCATGTGATTGAGACAGTCCAACCTATGGGTCTGTTAGGAAGTAAGTTTCAGCTGCTGTTGTACAAATGGAAAGACGACAGGTGGAAATTAGAGACAGCAACACAACCTCACAAACCGTTTCTCTCCATCTTCAGCGTTTTGCATTTTGCCGGTGCTCTCAATGCAAGAGGTAACATGAGGCGGGGTCTGCGACCTCGTCCAGGATGGCCCATCAATGCACGCTGTGGCAAGAAGGCCTACTGTGTCTCCCCACACAGTGGGTTAGAGTTAGGGTTAGATGGAGATGTCAGGAGACAGGCCAGCATACAGCAGGACTGTTACCTGCTGCTTTCTGTAAGGAGATTTAAGAGCAGCACTGCCTACAACATGACCTCCAGCAGGCCACTAACATGAAGGCTTCTGCTCGGACTGACTCCATGAGGGCGGTGTGAGGGCCCCATGTCTCCCAGTAGGGCCTGTGATTACACCCGGTTTACCAGAACACGAAGAAGGTTGGCCATTGGTCCACAGCAGTGTCACATTGAGCTCATGTAAGAGTCTGGAGACACCGTGGAAAACGTTCTGCTGCTGGAAACATCCAGCTCGACCAGTTGGGTAGTGGATTATTGATAGTTTGTGGAGACAGATCGTTGGAGGGCTGGTTAGACCTCCATGTGTAAGTCAAAGGTACCCTGGCTGCCATTACGTACTGGGTTGAGATCCTCAGACCCATTATCACACCAGTGGGGCCTGGTTCCTTCTGATGCGGGAGAACGCTCGGCCTCGTGTGGTTGGAATGTGTCAGCAGCTCCTGCATGATGAAGGCATCAAAGCTATGGACTGGTCTGACCCTTCACCAGACCTGGATCCAGTCCAGCCCCTCTGGGACATCATGTCTACTTCCATCCACCACCAAGTCGCACCACAGACCTTTCAGGGGTTGACTGATGCCCTTATCCGGGTCCGGGAGGACATCCCTCTGGAGAACATCTGTCATCTCATCGGGAGCATGCCCAGATGTGTTAGGGAGTGTGTACAGCCTCATGGAGGCCACTCACACTGCTGAACCTCAGTTTAAATGGTTTTTAGGAATTTCCACAGAAGTCGGGTCAGTCTCTGATCTGATCTTTTCACTTTTATTTTAAGAGTTTGACTCTGAATATATGGCTTCCTCCATGGGCTCATGATGTTAGTTTGTCTCCACTATGCTCTGAATTAGGATTTATAGGTGTCAGTGTTCCCTTTATTGTTTTGAGCAGTTCAAACCTTACGTTTCTATTATCTAGGTCATGGGAGCTGACATGTTTATGCCATTTTTACTATGGTGTCTCTGAATGGACAAACAGCTCTGTGTGTGACGTGAAAACCCTCAAAGCATTAAAGCTACACAGTTTGATTGGCATTTAAAGTAGCTGATATGCCCATTTCTACCACTAGATGTCAGTATTGCCCAGACACTGTACCTTTAAAGTCTGACGACCAGAGAGATGCACCAAACTCGTCATTGCTTCCTGAATTGACCAAAATCCTACTAAATAACAAATTATTTATGTATTTATTTGTATTGATAGAGTTGAAAATTAAATCTCCATGGGAGAATGAATAATCACCACTTGAAACAGAATGAATCTCCAATATCTGTCAGATTTTATACAGTACATTGTGCTTTAAATCTCCACCTGCTGAAGGTAAGACAGGATGAGAAACGTGTGGGGCATCCATCTCATTCATGACTAACCTGCTAAAGCAATATCGTTTTATAAACTAGTTAGCGACCCCCCGCATACTGCCGCATTCAACGCTTCCCAAGCAAAATGACCATCACTTACTAAAACAAGTCTGTTTTTACTTAATGCAGTCATTTTTAATGATTTCCTAGAGCTGGAAATCAAGATCACTGTGTTGTTTCTGTGGCAAAAAAAAGCCCACGAAGCTGCGTGTTTAGGGAACAGAAGAGAAGGAGGCGAGTCTGTTGAGCCACTCTTAACCCTCACTCACAATCCCCGACACTTCCGGCTCCCGCATCACCATAACAACCCGACTGGAGACGGGCTCGCCTCTCTCTCTTCTGTTTTTCCCCTTCAGCCATTTTCACCTCCTGTCGCAGCCTCTCGTAGGATCAGGTGCAGCTGGAAATGACAAGGTAAATAAACGGATCAGGCCAAATTGGTGGATACATGCAGCTTTGCGACAGAAACAAACCGGTGTAATTCTGATGCTGTTAGAGATGTTGAACTGGTGCGAGGAGTAAATCAAAGAATCTGTTTGCCGCCATCTGTCGGCCAATCTGGTGAAGTTGGCAGAGTTTGCTTTACTCCTGTCTGCACCGGTTGTACAATGTCTGAAATGTGTCTTCAGCTGTTCATCGCCGTCGCATTAGATTTATAGACTTTCCAATTTCCATTCACTCACATTAGATTATAGATTCAACTCATAAAGACGATATGCCTCTGCTTTTTTTCAGCGTTTTCAAGTAGTTTTTTACCATCTGAATGCATGTATTTTCTAAAAAAAATAGAATAAAATAGTGAGCTGTGTCCTTCTGTTATGTTCTGCTTAATGACTACGTTGATGTGGTGAACGTGGTGCTTTAGGCAGAAAACAAAGATGAGAATTGGAAGTTAATTTTCTCTCTTATTTTAACCTTTTAACTATTAATCTGCTGTAGAAGTTAAATGTGTTTTAATATGGTTAAGCTTTGATTCTCTTTGCAAATTAACTATGAAGAAATTCATCCCCTTTTCCAAACTTTTGAGCCCAAAATAAAATTTGATTTAAAAAAAGGAAACAAAATTTAGCAAATTAATATAAATCCTAGATTTAGCTGAAAATATTAAGATTATTAATGAAATATTTACACTAAGACATTTTCTTTTATATTAATCTTGAATTTTAATATAGTTTTGCATTGAACACATGACACATGAGTATTTGGATCTCAGTAAATCAGTGAAAAACACACAACAGAGAGGAGTAGTTAAGTGGGGAACTTAACATGAACCCAGAAATACTGCTGTCATTATGTCTGAGCATATATACTGACTTTTATGAGAGAAACAGCACAATAACACTGTTATAGAATCATATGTGTATTTAATGCAGTGCCACCTGAGGTAGGTAGGACTATTTACACTTTGTGTCCTGGTGCATATAGTCCTGTCAAGTTTATTTTAAGATCATTTCCAGTTTTCTTTGCTTATGCAATATTCAGTTAAAAGTGATCATATAAAGAGAATAATACAACCAGAACTCTTATTGCCAGGTTTTCTTGAGTGTTTGCCTTGTTTTAATTGAGATGCTGCTATTCTAGAGCAATATATTGTGGCTCTCTAAGATCATATCAGACATTATAAAACTATTTCCCACCTTTATCAGTAGTTTTTCAAAATCTTTGATCCATTTTTGTTTTTAACTAACTGATTATATTTCATAATTTTGGGCTTAAATCTCTTCCTGGCTGCCGTCATCTACAGTAGGCATTCATAGCATGAGCTGAAAACACATTTTTAACACATTTGTTTCTTTCTCAGTGTGCAGATCTAACTGTATGTTTGTGTGTGTGTGTGTCTTATGTATGTGCGTGTCTCCAGGATCGACCCACATCTTCACTCCCACCAGCCTGCTGGAGCAGCTCAAGGCCATGAACAAACCAGATGAGGAAGTGACAAGCTAAAATCCTCCAATCACATTTCTCTCATCATATCCTCATCGCCCCCCCACCCACACATAATACCTCCATATCCTACCCAACCAAACCCCATCCATTAATTGTGTATGCATCTTGCTTGAGAAAAAAAAAGACATCTTAGATGATTAAAAAAATATATGTTATATGAAAGGACAATGTTCCAAGTGTTCATGTTTTACAATGGATGCAACTAAATAAACTTATTTAAAAAGGATTAAATATCAGAACAGGCCATTTAAAACGGAAAGTAAGAAATATCATGTTATATGCTTTGAACCCTGCTAGAATATGTAAAAGTAAGACTTTTTTTCACTTTTCCCCTTTGGGTAACCTCCCATGGTGTGAATTTTTCTGGAGGCAGGTGGAGGGGGGATGTGCACTTTCAAGAGGTCCATATTGTAAAATAAATCAGTCATCATGCAATATATGTGCACACAGACTTCTTCAGAGAGGAGCTCCACCGTGCCGATTGACATGTTAATATTCAGTAGCATGCTTGGACTTGTGTGAATTGTTCTGTGTTTGTATCAAGTGTGGGTGTACTGAGAGCAGCAGAGTTAGCATTTAGCTATTTCCTAAAATGTTGAGGTTGAATACTCCACCGGAAATATTTGTTTTGAGTATCAAAAAGCAGGAAAATATGCTTTGAAACTTTTCTAATCATTCAGTTGCAACCTTATGCAGACTTAGACAAAATAAAATGCATCATGGCTTTACTGACTATTAAGTTAGCGCTTGTTAGCTTCCTAAGCTAACTTCCCAAAGATTTTCCTTTAGGCATATTGTGATGCAAATGTACTATTTTGATATGTTAGTACATAACTGGACAAAAGAGGACAATAATGCAACATAAGTGAATTTTAGAACAATTTTTGGGTCATTTCAAAGATTTTATTAAAGTTTACCGTCTGCTTCTGTTTTCCCCACTTCATTCAAGTTTGATACTCAAAATAAGTATTTGGTTGAATGAACAGATGAGGAAAACAAAAAAAAAAATTCTGTAAAAGCTAAACTCCTCCCTCCTCTGGCTGCCCTGACTGTATATTCTTGCTACAACCTTTTTCCATTCTTGGAAAATCTTCACGTTTTAATGTTGAAAAGGCCGTTGCTTGCTGATATTTAATGGATAATACTAAAAAGGGCCAGTTGTATTTCAGTATTGTATCTTGTCAGATTAAGTCTCATCTTTGGTTAGTCATAATGTTTAATTGGGCCATGCACTGAGTAGTGTTGTGTAAACGCCATATGTTGCTGTTTTAGCGTCTTACTGTTGAATGGTGATTTTTCTGACTGTGCTGTAGTGATACTTTTCATTTAAAATGCCAACGTGAAGCCGCCGTGTTTGTGACGTTTTAGCTGTAGCTGTTAGTGGTCAACTGGGAAAAAAATATGAATATTTTCTTTGTCTGTTTCCTCCTCTGGTGCAACGTAAAACCCTCTAATGGTGAATGGCTTTGCAAAGATAAAAAACAACCTAGATCCACGTCACTTTTATTTCCTCCCACCCCAGCCTGTCCCCTGGCCAAACAAAGTTGTATATTGCACTATATTGCGTTTTCTGTGATGCAAATGCCTGAGTTTGTTTTTTTAAATTATCATTTGCTGTTGTATAGGGTTGGTCAAATCAATTGATTTATATCAAGATTATTTATCAAAGAAAAATAATATTGAAATATTAGTGTGTCCTACAACCGTCTCACTTATTGGGATTGTTTGCGAGTGTTGAAGCACAAACAGTACTTCCATGTGTACCTAATATGAACTAAGGCTGTCTAATAAATTGGCTTCCATTATATTAAAAGTGTCAATTCATTTTTATTTTTCCAAGCCGCTACCTGGGTAGGTCCAGTCAAGATAGATCCTGAATTATAGCACAAATATTCATCTTTGTTTCCTTTATTTGGTTAATTATGGACAAACAAAAAGATTCCCTGCAAAATGTGGACCTTAAAAAAAATTTTTTTTAAAAGCATTCAAAAGATTCACACTTCCACTTGGCTTCAACCAAACACAATGCATGATTTAAATCTTTAAAAGTCTTATTACACAGTTGATGGCCCAGCTGGGAATGCGAATGGCTCTGTGTAGGGAAAATGAAATTCAATTCACAGTTGCTGGCTTCACTATTTAAAGGTTCAGTGTGTAGGATGTCCTTATTTATAGAAACCTGGAAAGAAAAGTAAAAAAAAAATAGCTCTTACCACTTGGCTTCCATCAGACAAATATTACACACTGGACCTATAAATGTATCGTGTGCACACAGAAATACTAAACATGACATAAATGACACCTACAAAACACATGATGGCAAATCGGGTGTTAGATAATTTAACTGAAATCAGCAGAGGTGCTTCTAATTTACCAAATTAGATTTAAAAAAAGAGAAAAATAATTAGAAATAAGAGAAATATTTTGGGAGTTAAAAAGAAAAATGAAAAAAAAGTTACATGATCAAAACAGCACTAAGTTATGACACCTACCAAATCAAGGCTGTTAATTTCCCTGTCAAAGTAAATACACATCTCTACAGTACCTTCTGAATATAAAAAACATGATCTGCAGCAGGAATACTCAGTCCTACAAGGATGTTCCATGTATTCCTGCTCCAACAGGTTACTCAAACTAAGAAGTTGACTGTGCAGAACTTGATTGTATGTTACAGCCATTCAATTTGATGCAGGCATGTTGAAACAGGAAGACAATGAAACCTTGTACGACCGAACTGATCTACACTAACTCATCAGTTACTTTACCAGCACATCTTTCATATAAATATCCCCTGGAATAGTGAATCCATGTTTGGCCACATGTACATCAAAACATTTAAAAAATTAGCATTACAAACATGTAAAAAAAAAAAAAAATCAGCAGCAGTTTTTTCCAAAAGTTCGAGAAACAAAGAAAGTTTACAAAGAAGACGATTTTCAGTCTTTATTCATTTGTGTCCAGCGCTTTGTGTCTTAAAGTCCCGGCAGTGTCACAGGTTCAGCTGATGGTGCTGTCGACACCATCAGGCTTCGGCTCAGGACTGAGTGAGCAGCTCCTGATACTGCAGTCCTTCAGCCAGGGAGCGAGCCATGTGTCCGGAGGTGTGCTTCATTTGTCGAGCCGCCCTGATGGCTCTGTCCAGAGAGCTGTCCAAGGGGCGGAGCCTGTCAAGTGACAGCGAGTGTCTTGTCCTTCCCTTCCTCTCCACAGAGTTTCTGGCCCTGGAGGATGTCTCTGTGACGCTGCGAGGAGACACAATGACAGGTGACGGGTACAACCTGTGGGAGGGAAAGAATAAAACCCTTAAGATTTAATCAGAATTAATGGTATTGTGTTTTTTTTTCTCTTAAAAACAGAAATTCCACTGCCAGGAGGAAATTAAAGATATTTACAATAATTACTAAAAAATTGCATCTTCAAAAGATCTACAAGCCTACTTTCATTTACATCTACATCCAATCTATCATCATGCGCTCACATTGAAGAACGCGTGGTCTGTTTTGGCCATAGTATCAACAGTAACGTATAGAGGAGGACCGAGACGGCTGATAATGATAAAAACATCCTTTTATTTGTCAGGAAATTAAATAATTCTATGATAAGATTGGCACAAAGACACAGAGAGCGGCTGGAAGAGCCAGCTGTTGGCCCAATAAACTTACCGTACATAATTATTTTATTAACCTGAGCCACCAGACTTTTAAATAATTATGAAGCAGAATCAGTTTTAATAAATAATAAATGAGGCTGCAGTGAAATCAGACAGAGTTTGTTCTTTATTTCCAACTACTTTTTCCTGAAGTGGGTGTAAACTTTGCAGAGAGCTGAAGCTCAGTAGAGGATGGGTTTAGTAAATAATGACCCTAAAGATCATCACACCATCACACCAAAAAGCTTGGTCACTCATATTATGTAAAGAGAAAGCAGAATAAAGTGACGGTGCTGGCGGCTCCATCCTGCAGACAGTGGTACTTACAGGAGCTGAGGTGGACACACTGTCATGCACTGCAGAGGTGGAGGCGCTTCTTCAGCTGCAAAGTAGGAGCTGCCGGCTCTGTTAGGGGACCAGGCTGCTCGGCAGGTGAGATGAGGGTCTGTGGACATAAAGTCAGGATATCTGTTAATATTTCAGATTGTTGGATCAAACGCTAAACTAAAATCTCCGGTGTGTTTTAACTTTATTACCTGGTTCAGTGCATCTGAGAGGTTCACAGCGTCCACAGTGGGTGCAGCGATGATAGCGAGGGGAGGGGTGGGTGGGACTGCTGCTGCTGTAAACCGGTTCTAACAGGTCAGACAGAGCAAAGACAAACTAGATTAAAGCTGTTATAAGGAAAGTGGAGTTGTCCCTCTTTGTCCCCTAACACTTTGCAAAGTGCAGACTCCTGACTTTCCCTGACTTCATTCCCATTTCATCACTGTGCGATTGTAACTGGGACTAGTGATGGTATGGTACCATGATGGAAATGTAGTAAAGAAAGACCTTGATCTGTTCATCACTCCAACACAAAGGTAAGGTAGAAAAGACACTTGAGGTACCAAACACACACAAAATTGCATTAATTTACATGAAAAACAAGAAAGAAAGAGTTAGTTTTGTCCAGAAGGCGAATGGGTGGACAGGGTGTGATGTTTTCTGGGTGACTGATGTCCTTACGGGTCTGAGTTCTCCTGCTGTGGACGGTGGGTGTGTGGGACCAGCAGCTGTCCAGCTCTGCACATGTTTGAGGCTGAGATGGAGGTCGTGGAGTTGAGGTCTCCATCGATGATCCTGGAGCTGCAGACGTGATCATCGGATATGTTAGGGAACAATAAAACTGCCCAAGCTTCCATCAGACCAGGATTTGTCCATCAGACGAGATCCGCTCAGTTATCAGCAGGTCCACTGACTGAACCCAGACTAGGACAGTGATCTAGGTGTGCTGGTTTACCCAGTACAGATTAACACTAGCAGCGCTGTGTTCTAAACATGCCGAGGAGTGCCGCCAGCGGTCATTTGACCGCAACATAAGTTATTTACGGTTTGGGCTGATACAGATGCTGCATAACTGAATATTGACTAAATCATAATATAATATCGGCAGGTAAACATAATAATACTGATAATGTGTAAAGCAGGGATCATAAAAGTCCGAAACCCGGTCCGGACCTGGACTCCGAGACACATCAGCCCGGACCCAGCCCAATATGTTCTTAATTACAAAGTGCTATTATCCTAAGTAGTTTCTTTTATAATAAATCTTCCATAGAGGCTACAGTATCGCCATCAGTATGAAAAGTGGTATCGAGCCATCTCTAGTAGTAAATCAGGATTACACAGTCCTCAGTTCAGGGTCTGAGCTGAACTCACAGAAATCCTGTTGCGCTCTTTGTCTTTTCTTGCCTTTTGTCGTCCTCGTTGGTCGTGATACACGCATCTCTCCAACCTCATCAACTGGAAGATTTTCACTTTTCCCCTGGCTACCATCGCTCCTCTGCTGCCCCGACCTGAGCAGAGGAAATGAAACTTTAATCTGAGCCAACATATGAAGAGAAAAGCAGCAAAGTACACATCAGCGCACACTAACACATTCTCATTGTTGTCTGGCTCAAGCTGAAGCTTTATGAGCTCCGAGGCTCTCAGTATGAGTGGATAAAAATAAAAACCAACCTGATGCGAGGTGTAGACGTGTTGTGATGAAAGCCGCTGCTCTGAGCTGAAGAAGCTCTTCTCTTGTTTCTCAGATAGCTTTCCAGTTTCTCCTTCAGCGAGGAGATTTCGGCCTGCAGCGAACGCATCGCTTCACTATGGAACAAATAAAGAAACAAAATGTGTCAAATTCCCAAAAAGCCACCAGGTTTCGTTCCTCACTGTCCTTCACATCAAGTTCAGCTGAATGAGCCGATACACGGGTCAGTCCAAACACACACACACACTCTGCACAGAGCCATGCAGCACCAGTCCATGCAGGGGGACAGAGGGTACCTCCTAATGTGTAACGTATTCAGCAGCAGCTGATTCTGCAATAAGATTTAAAACAAAAACACAAACATCAACATTCAGAAGCTGCTCTCAGAAACTTTCCCCATCCATCTGAAAATGTGTGTTTTCTGTCAAGTTCCAGTTCTGACGGTGTGTGTTCATTCCCGCTGCCATCTCAGCGTCTCTGCAGCAGGACTCTGCCTTGTTTGCTCAGCCATCGCCATGGCTAAACACTCACTTGTAATTTACAACCTGCGCAGGGCTCGGTGCTCCCAGACAATCGCCATGGCGACGGCGTGCGGCGGATGAGGAGATGGAGCGCGAGCTGAGGAGGGAATCGATGGAGTTGGCGTATTCTGCTTCAGACCCACTGAGAGCTGATCGGAGGAGGAAAATAAATTTTCACAGATAAAAGTTGATGAAAACAGACTTTTTTTAAAAAACAATTTCTTTATTGTTTTTGATCAAAGTATTAACGTACTGATATAAAATAATTAGTTCTCTGTTAATATATTGCAGAAGAGAGAAGAAAATAGGAGGAGAAAAAAACAACTTAATCATGTTTTTTTAATCAAACAGACTTTTTAATGTGGAAGCAAACTCACCGTTGTCACTTTCCAGCCTAAACTCACTGCTTCCATCATGGTTTCTGGTCTGTTCTCCCTCGGTGGTCCAGCCCTGCAGAGAGCAGGACATCCGGGCTCTCCTGCTCTGACTGGAGCTGAGCTGGGAGCCCAGTGGGAGCTCCTGCAGCGCGTGACGGGGTGATGATGAGGATGAAGGACACGCTGCAGCAGCTGGGCCGACCTGAGCTCTCCCTGCGTTTCCCTCATGGACCCCTGAAACGCTGTAGCACCAGAGCAGAGCAAGAGGTCATATTTATGCAGGAAATAAGGTGTGGAGGTAGAGGGGGGTCTCCTCACCGCTCTGAGGCCCCCTGCTGGAGAACGCCGGCAGCTGCTGCAGGGGTGGGATGGCTGCCTTCTGAGCCAACAAAGCCGCTGTCCGTCTCTGGAGAGATGATGCCGTCCTGGTCGTCACGGAGCAAAACACAGATGTTTTAAGTTATCATCTAATTCTGCATCATGCTGAGCCGCACAGCTTTGTTATGGAACAAATCACATATCTAAGTAAAAATAGTCGGAATAATAACCTGGTTATTCTGTGTGGGTTGGGTGCATCGCACTGAGGCAATAATAAAGATAGATTTTATTTTATAATGAAACCAAACCGTAACTCGGCTGAAACTCAAACAAAAGAAACTGCTGACAGTTTGTTTGCAAATAGAACTGTGAATGATGTTTAACTCTGTTTAATTGGCTTCTGGGGATCCTGAATGTTACTTTTTCATTTCCAGATATGAAATTATATCAATATCATTGTTAATTTAGAGTTTTCCAGTTTCCAAGAAGGGAAAATGTTCCATCTACTGTTCATTGTGTCGTGTTCCATGCACAGGCCTGAAGGTCAGTAGGAAAATGTATTGCTGTCGGAGGGCAGCAATTTGAACTGAAACAAATAAATGAAATACAAAAATCTCAATATAATTGATGGAATCTAAACTGCGTGAGAAGTCTGGCGGGGCTGGAGAACATTAGGCTGTGACATTAGGCAGCTTCATGGAAACGGTGGGATCGAAAAGCGTCTTTAAAGGAAATCAACTCAAATTTTCAGACTTTGCCAGATCACAGTTTCAGAGTTGAAGATAAATATTTGGAGCTGTGTCTAAGTTTGCACAACCTTCAGCTGGATGGAAAAATAAAATAAAAAAATTAAAAACACCTTCACAAAACAAAAGGTTTCTGCAACAGGCTGATGATGAAGCTGGAGGGTCTTTCTGGACCTCATTAATCCCCAGTTTGCCTTCCTTTGTTTCAGAAGTTGTTTCAGTGCTGTCAGAGTTAAAGCGTTAATGTAGCTTCCATTTAACTACGATAATTGTTTTATTGCACAATTAACGCTAGACTGTTGGTGTCACTTCTGGAAGAGATGTGGAAAGAAACGGACAGTTACTCTGACAGTTTAACTTTAAAGTTCTGCAGGAAGGTTTTCTGGACCAGACTGAGCGATTTTATCAACCCAGTTCTCCATGTAATGCAGGAGAAGGCGACTCAAACGGCCACGGGTCGGGAATAAAAAATGAACTTCAACTTGAAGTGACACAGAGAAGGCTCTGGAGCACCGTGATGCATTCAGGGTAGCTCGGAAATCACAACTCCCACAGTCAACATCACACAGAGACAACTACAGAATAAAAAAAAACAAAAAACAAATCATGATTAATTATCCGTTTATGATCTTTGTTGCATTCCTTACATTGGCATTATATCATCAAAAATTTCATATCAATTAACTCCAGACCCTCATGAGATTAAACATTTTAATCTACTGACAGGACTATGTTTTATTGAGTGAATCAATTCCCAGCATCGCTCTAATCACTGTTCTGATGGCAGGATTAGTATGAATGAATTTTATCTCAATAAACTAACATTTGACATTTGTTATCTGAACTTGAATAAAAACAGAATGAAAAAAAGCTTCTTCTCTGCAGTTTGACTGAAATGTGGATGCACATACGAGAGACATGAAAAGCACCAGCTTGGTGGGTTAAATGTTCGGTGTTTCTCTAAAAATGTGGTTCTCCTTCTCGAGCTTAGTGATTATAATTACACTACTCAGAAAATGTTATGGATATTTAACTCTCTATGATGTCAGAGTGGAAATGCACCTTTGCAGGTCTACTTTGTAAGACACATGTTCTGTTACATGTTAAAGGATTTTACTTTTTCTCTCTAACCAGGTGATTCATAGAAAAAACAAAAGTATCTGAACCCTGAATTAACCACCTAATGTGTTACAATGTAAACTTGTATGTGAACAGTCCTCTTCCTCATACTCTTCACTTCTTTAACATCATCAGATGAAGACGACACCTGACGCAGGACAATTTATGAAGACAACGTTTTATGGCCTCTGCTACTGGTGAGATGAAGGTATTACCATCAAATCCTCTACACTCATCAGGGTAGCCTGAAATTTTTACACACTCAGCAAATTCCACCTGAAAGCTGAATATTCCTAACGTCAAATTACCTGGACAACGAATGCCATAGCAGCAGATGCTCTGACAGCAGCTTTCACCTCTAAGGACAGCATACCTGAGAGGGCACTCTGCTGCTGGCTGTTGGAGCCTTGGAGCTCCTTCTCTCTGATGTGGGAACATCTGCGAGGCTGCTCAGGCTGCTGCTGTTTGACCTCCCTCTGCCTGAGCTCCTCCTGCTGCAACGAGGAAGAACCATGGTGGGCTGGCTGCGTACGGGGGAGCTGGACCTGCCGCTCCGCTGGGTACTGGTGCCTGCTGAAGGGTCCTGATGCTCTGATTGGGCTTTTCTGCTACCAAAGAAGTACCAGGAATTTATGTCAGCGGCCACTTAAACCTGCTTCACTCTAAAAAATCTTATCAAAAGGACTAAAACACATTATTTTAATAACAAAGTTATATCCAGTTACTCCCTTGTTCTCCCTGTAAGGTCCAGAATGAATATGCAACTAAGTAATAACCAAAGTAAAGAAGGTGTAACTCAGGTAACAATGGGAGCATTGCATTTCCTTTAAATCCATCAAGTTCTTCTTGCTAAGCTAATTTGTTGGACACAAGATGCCAGCGAGCATTAGACTAGACTTAATTAAATGAATAAGTAAATTATTTAATAAGTCCCACATTACTGATCAAATTAACTGTTGACCTTTTCACCCAACATGGCTCAGCAAAGAACGGTCAGGATACTAACATCTTTATCACATCTTCAGTCACTTCTGCTCTTCATTTCAAGCTTTCCTTCATATTCTGCACACAGAGCTACCTGCATGTCTTAAATGAGCAGATGTTTTTTTTACCTTAGTTTAGTTTATTTCAGTCATACTGTATATACTTCAAAACAGCAAAAAAAGAAAAGAACCGTACAGATTGACTGAAAAAGGCTCAGGCAGAAGCAAAGCTTATAAATGCCTGCCATGCACACAAATGTACACAAACTTTCTAACATCAAAATTTTTACTCCCTTTTCATATCCCAACTGTTTATGCAAACACCCCTAATATTGGAGCATGTTTATGTCTTATATCAAAGATCCAGAAACAGTAAACATGACTGATGACACGGCTCTGTGTGATGTAGCCTCGTGTTTGTTCACAGAGAAAAAGACCTGATTAAATCCCAGGCATTAAAGGAGAACTTCGGTATTTTTCAACCTGTACCTACAGTCATATGCAAAAGTTTGGGCACCCCTGATCATTTTCAAGATTTTTCTTTATAAATCACTGGTTGTTTGGATCATCAATTTCAGTTAAATATATCATCTAGCAGACAAACACAGCAATATTGGAGAAGTGAAATGAAGTTTATTGGATTTACAGAAAGTGTGCAATAATTAATTAAACAAATAATGGCAGGTGCATAAATTTGGGCACCCCAACATAAACATGTCATCAATATTTAGTAGATCCTCCTTTTGCAGAAATGACAGCCTCCAATCGCTTCCTATAACCTCCAATAAGTGCCTG
>JAVQJG010034897.1:0-28414 GCA_036024015.1 Craterocephalus amniculus
TTAAAGGGACTATACCCGATTTCACGTCCGGCTAGCTTAGTTAGCGATAGCGGCTATTTTTTTTTTGCTTTTGTGTGACGCTTTTTCTTCGCTAAGGGGTTTAACTTTCATAATTTGACTCCGGATAACTATGGGAACGCTATTACTGGCTGATGGGAGTCTGGACGTTCCAAAAATTAACCCGGCAGAGAAAGCGTCCCGCCAATGCTAAAAAAACTAGCCGCTTTCGTAAACTAAAAATGCCCTGAACTCGTACATATGCGCAATCAATGAGTCATTAATTGTAATGAAATTACCCCTTTTACCACATACTATACCACGTAGAAAACCATTTTTCTTAGAAAGATTAACATAATATCAGGTATAGTTCCTTTAATGCCACTAGTGTTTTTTATGAAAAGGATAGTTGTCTTTGATATATCCATGACAGATTTTTAAGAAATCCCCCGGCCACCCAAACTTAGTTTTATGGAAAATGGAAGATTTAAAAAAAAACAATGCAATTGAGTCACTAAAGGTCAGCTACAAGTTTTTCACCAAAACAATTACTTTTTCAAAAATAATACATCCACACAATATGCAGAAGGGGGCAGAATAAAGTATTCATTGAACTGAATTTTTAAAAATAGTAAATAAATGATTGTTTTATCAACTTTGACAGGTCCAAAAATATGAGTATTTACCTCTAGTTACCATGGCAGCATTTACACTAAAATATTCTATGCCAGTAGCTCAGGAGTTGGCAGATCTACAGCTCTGAGTAGAAATGGATCTACCTTCCATTGCACGTCTCAGTTTAAAGTGGACCAAAAAACGATCAGGCTCTGAGCTTTGGTGCTGACTATGGTTGCCTCTTTCCTTCTGAACGGCAAGTTAAACATTTTCCTACACACTGTACTAACATAAACTCAACTCTGGTTGCAGGGAGGAATGAAACTTGTAGCCATCATCTTTAAGTTTTTATTCAAAAGGTTAAAATTCTTTGGGGGGGAATGAATAAAACGAATAAAAAATGAGTGTTAATCACTGGAACACAAGTTTAGTGTTCAGTCTGTGAGATGGGCGATGGATTTCACAGCTGCATGAAATGAGCGATCAGAAACAAGCCTGTGCCTCTTCTGTGATGGATCACTGAGATGAGCCCTGATAAACTCTCAGACTGTGATCTTTAGATAAGATCTGATTTCCTCCTGCAAACACAACATGTCAGATCTGGCATCCTTGCAACAACAACAAAAACACACAGAAGCGCTTGTCTGCTTTACTCCCCGCCTACCTTTTCCTCCAGCCTTCTCGCTTCCCATGTCATCTGTTCCTCATGGTAAAAGCATCCTTCATGTCAGCTAAATTCATTTTCTGCAGCACTCTGAAAACTTAAAATGCTTCCAGTGAACTCACAACACCCAACACTTCCAAGTGGCACTGTGATGAACTCAGTTCCACTTTCATGCCTGAAAGTTGACGTAAAGGCATCAGAGAGGAAATGTATGGTTTACGTGCTCGCTGTGCTTTGCTCTAACCTAAGATGCAAATTCAGACAGAGTTCAGAGGTGGAACAAGAATATGTCCTCGAGAGTGAATCAGACGGTGTGGGATGACAGCCTACGTGTTTTCTCTGTAATCATGAAATGAGACAAACACACGTCTGCATCAGACAGGCGGACGTGCCTCGGCACGCCGGCTGCTGCGTGCGGCGCTGAAGGCAGATGCCACGCTGTCTGGATGTCTGCTGCTCTCCCACCACAGCCACAGTAAGGAAATGAATTGCAGAATAAATACTCATTTGCAAGAAGAAATCAATACAAGGATCAATATATCAATAAACCATGAAACCACCCCCCACCCCCACCCTGCCCCCCGGGTGTGATGTGTGTGAGGAGGCAGCGTAATGAAAAGGCCGAGCCTCAGCGCTGCTCCATGCTGGCCCTCTCTTTGTTTCGCCTCTTGTTCTTATTCACACACACGTCACAGGATCACGGTTTAGTCCACCAGCTGCTCTCTGCGAGAACAAACCATTGTTACCATGGTGACAAAGCCCGGCAGATGAGGACCCATGTGGGCAGGTTATTGCCCGCATTTGATGTTGGTTTAACAGTGTTTTAATAATGCATAGGGGTTGACCTGTGTGTGTGTGTGTATGTGTAAACCCACATACCCATATTGATTTACCCACATAGACAAAGACACAGAATAAAGACGGGAAAACAAAAATGAAAGAATCTCCATCACACTTTGTGTTTCATTTAAAGCACTTATTATGTTGTTTGTTTGCATATTTTCTTGTGTTTGACAGCAGCTGTTAGTAGGAATGACTGTGCCTCGGGGTACAGAACGGGGGAGGAGGGGAAGCTGATGGATGGATGGGGGATGAAAATCCTAAGAAGCCTTGAATTTTCACACCTTCTGGGAATTTCAGCCCAGATTTAACCGTTGTCTGAGAATCATGACAGACATGAGGAGCTACGGTGAGGCATGATGTTTCCACCTGGATGTCGCTACGCAGAGCCTCCCACCGGATAATTACTGCATGGTAAATGATCTTGTTGTCGTGGAAATATGTTGATCTGTGTCTGATGGGTGAAATTATTGCCATGAAGCAATTCAAACATGTCATGAGAGGGTGAAACCTCTAAAACTGGGATGAGAACTGTCCGACACATCATTATAACTGGAAGCATGCCGGGGACCATCAGCCTTGAGGAAAAATTGTCTGAATATAACGTTGAGCGAACACAATGTGAAGGGACCTCAAGGGGACTAACCTGCTGTGTCGCTTTAAGAAAACCTCTAATCAGTGAGGATAATCACAGAAAAAAGGCTCCAGGTTGCTAGGGAACATAAAGATCGGACTGTTCAGGGATGGAAGAAGGTGATGTGGTCTGATGGGTCAGACTGACCCTGATCCAGAGAGATGGAGCATCAGGGTAAGAAGACAGGATGAAGTGATGCAGACATTATCATCATGCCTGTGGGGGCTGTCTATGATCTGGGGGTGCTGCAGGTGGTCAGGTCTGTGTTCAGGTCCACGTTCAGCAACATTGTGTCTAAAAAAGGAGGTCAGACATTTTCTCTCATGGATCGGCCAGCACAGAGTCCGGACCTGAGGCCCACTGCGAATGTCTGGGACGTGCTGGAGAAGGTTTTGCACCGTGGTCAGACTCTCCCATCATCAATTTAATTAATTCAACACTGGATGGAAATAAAGCGAGTGAATCTGAAGAAGCCTGTAGAAACACAGCTGGATCCAAAGCTAAAGGCGGTCCAATGAAATATAATGTGGGACTGTTTTTGGAGCAGTTTTGCTGACTCTATAAAGCCCAGCAAACCTCATTCTGAAATGCTAACACTGTTGAATACTGATGACATTTAAATGTTTCACTCTGAAGCCTTTCACCTCTAAAAGTGAGAATTCCCCTGTATGTGAAAACAGATAAGGTGATTTTAAGCTTAGTCATTTCAAAAAGTTTTTTTTAGCTTTTACTTAGTCAAACCTTTGTGTCATTTCGAGAGGCAGAAAGCTGCAGCATCACACGGCGATGGTGTGTTGGTAAGCAGCACGAAGTCTTAAGTCTGCCTTTATTTCTTTATGTATTGCTAGGAGAAAGTAATAATCATACAGCTTTAATGAGTGAAACATTCAATAATCAGCCTGAATAGCATCATTTTTCAAGCTTTAGTCTTCAGGAATATTTCTCCAGACTTCATGAAGGACATTCAAAGCTCTTCTTGTGCCATGGGCTGCCTGTTGTTTCTGTCTCTGCCTAAATTATCCAGCACTGCTACAGTAATGTGAAGGTTGGGGCTCCAGGGAGGATTTATCACGACATGAGATCCACTACCATTGATTTTCAGTCCACTTCTCGTGTCATTTGGCATAGCTCAGCCTTTTTCTCCCGGCCTCCTCTCCTTCAGAACAGCTTCTTGACATCCACTCTTCAGTGGACAGACGCATCAGTAAAAGGTCAGCTTCATCTCTCCGGTCCTGCATCCGCTCTTTTCTGGATATTTGACCTTTTTTAAAAGACATCCTTTTCCGTTCCTGTTCACTCGCAGAGGCCTGAACTTTATCCATTGTCCTCCATTTATTGAGAATTCTCAGTGTCTAGAGGGCCACTTTTCTGAGATATGTCACATTTTAAGAAAGTTGTTTTCTGGGAATCACCTAAGGGGTCAAACATACTATCTCATGTTTGTCAGGCTGCATTTTCTTACATTTTTAGTAGCTACATCTGAAGAAAAGGGAAAAAATGATGTGCCCATGCAACCAGAGAAACATTTTAATAAGCTGTTTACTTACAGACTCACAATAGTTGTTAAGTAAGCTTTTATGTATATTTAAATTATTTGTATATGTCAGCATTTAATTGCTTAGCAAATACAACGTAACATATTCTTTTGAAAACTTCATAGAAGAAGGACTGGACTTCATATGTGGCAAAAAACCCTGATGTCCCAAGAAAAACACAATGAAGACGTCTAGATGAAGGAAATTCTTCTTCCTAGTAAGCAAATTATATAATTTTCTTTATATATAAAGAAATGAGGTGTGGCTCAAGATCTTTCCGCAACCCTGTGAGCCTCTTATAGTTTGTTCCTTTTTGCTCAGAAAACCTGATGCAGCATTATTACTTTTACAGCGGATAAATGTCAGTCCAACATTTTCTGATATGAAAATAAGCAGTTTTTCTTCTGCCTATGGTCTCCACCCATCCCTGGAGATAATAGCCTGTGAAGGACAAATACACACGAACTGGGTTGATAACTGGGTTGACTTGATCATGTTTTGCACAAAAATGTCATCGCACAAACAGGATGATAGTTTCCAAGCAGAAATCCTTAATCAAATTCAGGATTCCGTTTTGCTATCTTTGCAGACTAAATTTATATGCTACCGGCTCAGGCCTCTTTTTTCTGCTCTAAACTTGGTAAATGGCACCGTTTCCTTCAGTTGTGTAACTGAATGACAGCTGAAGGGGTGACAGAGCAGGAATCTAGTAATGAATTTCCTCTTTTGTAGACATGAAAGCTTCCTCTTTATTTCACAGGTGACTGTATCATAGTGTCATATATCCGTACACTTCTCTGGTTGTTAAACCACAGCTTTTATGTTCCAGCTACCTCTCCATATTACCTTCTCTTGTGCTGTGTTCATGCATGCACTGAATACGTTGTACCAAATTTACAAACATTGCAAACGTAGACTACATAAAAGCATCGTAAAGAAGGTCAGCGTACGCGTAAGGCAGGAAATACCTCGTATTTAGTGCAACACACGACATGAAAAGCTCCTGCAGTGCATGAATGTGTGATGAGAATAGGGTGGATTCACACCACTCGAAATGTCATAATTTCTACAGCAGCTTTTTCCTTTTGTAGCAGAGGTGTCAAGTTATTCAAACTTGTGAATCCCACCCTTAAACTTGGGGTTTTGTGGCTGTATTTAACAAGAAACGCTTTTTAAACACTAACATCAGAAAGACAAAAAACTCACACAGGACTCGACCAAAAGTTTGTCTTGCTAACTGGCCCTTTAAGGTGTTTTCCTTTATGTCGCTATGTCTCATTGTTGAGTCCTTGGGAATGTTTCATTCTCAGGAGGGGTGTGTTTCCCACAACACTGTGTTTTATTTGCACAGCTCCAAATTCGTTTGTTCCAAAATGGCAAAGAGCTCAGGCATATTTGCTTTGGGATATGGTGTTTTGTGGGAGCTCATATCACAAAGGGCTGTTTTATATCCTGTACCACCAACATTAAGAAGTCTTCAAGTTGTAGCACAAACGTTAGACTGTATCTGGAGTTTTTTTTTTTTTTTCATGTGCCCGATCAGGGACCAGTGTGGGCGACTAACCAAACCCTTTCTGCTCCATGCAGTTCCTTCTCAATGCCCAATAGGTCATCTATTAAAGGAAACTGTTCAGACACCCACAGTCCGTTATGGTCCTGCATGGAGATGTGTGATAAGACAAACTTGTGTGAGTTGGACACTTTCTGCAGCCTTCTGCTTGCTTATCTCTCACCATTCTTAGTGTTTATCAACATCTGCTGTCTCCGTATCTGTCCTGCAGATTCTCACAGCAGTTCAGACACAATTCACAACAGATCACATGCGAATTCTGCCTTTTTTCAGTGTTTGTGTTCTACAAACTTGTCTCGGTGTGGTTGAGTGTGTGGGTGTGATTTCAAGCACACCTGTCACCACAGAGATAATGGCCCCTTTATTAGCCTCACAATTCAACAGACACATGCCGCGGCACACAAACACACACTCACCCGTCATGACGACGGTTAAACAGAAGAGGAGGGGAGAGGCCACGGTGCACCTCTTTCCTCTTTTCATGTTTAAGGCTTTTATGGTGTAAAATGTGTTTTAAATGGTTGAAAAAGTGTCAGACAAATCTTGGAGCAGGGATGACTGAATTCTCTTTCTACAGGACAAAATCTGTGCAGCAAACCATAAGATCTTTGCATACTGTAGCCTGGGAAGCAGCAAGGGCATAATCATAAAAAGTACAGGGCAGTGCACATAATGACATTTTGCATGATACATATGTTTCTTCAGTTTATTCTTTTAAGAGGCCAGAAATACATTTTGATGCCTCAGGGCACTCGGAGCCATTAAGCCGTAAAATTTACTATAAGGTCGAAAAGCCAGATCCAGCTCAGTATTTAAGGTTCTATTATCTATTTTTGTCTCAGCAAAATCTTTTGAATAGAGTAATTTAGCGATTTATGGTCAACAGAAGGTCATGCACTAGAAATATGCTAAATCTATAAGAAAGGAAGGGTGTATAAGAAATCATATCTTGCAGATTAATTTTCAACACGGAAGGAAGCAGTAATCTAACGTGAAGCTGATTTCAAGTTTCAGTTCTCTTTTGTAGAGGACCAGTCTAAATATCTTCCTGAATACTGGATTTAACCTCTTAGCCTCTCCTGGGCTGGCATTGTTTGTGTTGTCTGAAAGCAAACTATGGTTCTTCATTTAGCCTACTAGGCCTACTTGAAGTGTGTGTGTGAGTTCAAGCTGTTATCTGTGGTGACAACTGAAACCTGCAAAAGGTAGCTACCCCGCTATAACTGCATTAAAATATCTAGACCCGTATCAAGTCACTAATAAGGGATTTGGTTGACCTGGTTGAGATGGTCCTCTATTAATATAGCCACAGCGAAAGGCCTCTCGGCACCCCAAGGAGTCTTTAATTTGATCTGACAATTGAACTCTAACATATGTGCAGGATCTGCACGAAAAGACACGACCTCCACAATTTTCAATCCAATTACAGGGATGAGAAGATGTAGAAAACCTAATTTAACACAACACCATGGCTCAATAACAATGCAATTAAGTGTTTAAATCATTATTAAACAAACAGTGGATGTTTTATAAAGCTGAGGTGTGTTAGCAGCATGGCCTGAGAAATTATTTAGATGGTAAAATGACTCTCACTTTTCCCCCTTTTGCCCCCCTCCTGCTCACACATTACTGTGCTCCTGTCTAGCTTCCCGGTTTACACCTGGCTCCACTGACGGTCAAACGAGACAAAGATCAATAACACCGGAAGTTGGAGTGCTTCAAAAATAAGAGCACGCGTTCGTCAAATTAAAATTAAACTGGATACCATTGTGTAAAAGAAGTAAATTAGAAAACCCCGAAAAAGAAAAGCACCAAAATAACAAAATTCAAAGCTTTCATGAGAATATGAGAACACTGAATAAGAATTTGCTTGCTGAAACACAAACCAAAACTGTAAAATTTATCTGAAATAGAGGTTCTGAGTGATCTCTGAAAAGATCCAAATTTTCCATCAGTGGCGGAGCCTTTCGGTTAGTTTCAGAAAAAGGTGACTAAATGTAATAATTAATGTGTCATTTGTTTATAGATAGAAGTAAAGTTTTAAACAAGAACAATAAATTGAGTTTGTTTTCTTTGCTTCAGCAGCAGACATGGCTGTAGGCCTATTGTGAAATGTTGGAGGAAACTGGTGTCTTCGTGAAAGTGTCTTGACTCCACTTCTGCTGCTCAGTGTCTCTCCTCTTCAAGAACGCGGGGTCCGCGCGGCACTTCGGACGCTTCTTCGCCGCGTTTTTAGTCTTTATCCTCTATTCTAAAATATTTTAACTTTCGTTTGGTCATGGAATAGAGAATTAAAAATAATAGAAATAATTATTCTTTCTTTGGGTCGCTTTTACGTGACTCATTTCATATGAGTCTCTATTCCAAGGTGTCGTCGCGGTTTCTCACGCAGGGCGTATTTCCCTTATTCCTCTTTGGGACTACTGTCAAACTGTAAGTGGAAGTTTTAACCGCAGACTGTAAGCATCCGAAAGTTGCGCAGACATCAGGTGGAGCGCAAACACGCAGACTGCAAGGAGAATAACTAATCAAGGTGAGCCAATGCCGGAGAAATTAACACTATCCCTCGTTGCTCGTGTAAATTATGTTTTAAAATGCTGCATTTGCATGCGTTTATGGTGTTTGTAACCAGCCCAGTTTCTGATATTTAGACTTTATCCGGAATAAATCCAGCTTTTTATTTGGTTTCCTTATGTTGTCATAATGATGGAGTGGTTACTGAGCTGGTAGAGGCAGGTGCTTTCTTTAATATGATCAGATACAATAAACCTTTGTGGTTTCCTTACTGTGCCTGTGTGCACAATCAAAAGATTTCACTCACAGAAAAAAAAGAAAAGTGTGAAAAAGTCCGGATGGCATCGCCCCAGGCTAGAGACGTGTGAAGTTGCACATGTATGCGAGAAAGACTCTTGAAACTGAACATCAATAAAGGGCAAACCCAGAATTTCTTTCCAAAAGCCCCGTCTCCTGCCATGCAAACGCTGCAGCGCATGACTGACTCCGCGCAGAAACCCCGCTTTTGTGCTGACTTCATTTTTTTGAATAATGAGCAAAAGAAAGCCCTTGATGGCGAATTAAACCTTGTGACCTACAACCTAAAGGACACAGGGGGAGGGGCGGGGGGTGACCTGATAATATGCTGGATTTGGTGGCGCACATGTCAGTGTGTCTGTGCTGTTTTATTGATTTATTCGTAGCCTGGAAGGGCATATCTGCAGCATTCCACCTGCTCCTCCAATTTCCTCAGCGGAGGCATCAAGATGCAGACAGAAAAGTGCACGAGCGTGCACGCTGCGTCACTATGGTGCTGCTGCAAAGTATGCATGCAAACACAAATGCAGCCCAGGGAGCATTCCACGCCAGCCATCCCACCTCCAGCTCTCCGCTGAGCATTTGTGTGCTTCCCATTCCTGCAGCCTGCTGTCATCGCTCCGTGTTGGGGCATGAACACAATCACCGTGAGACCTTTTAGGAACAAGTGTCACTTTCAGAAACTTTCTCAGCACTTGCTCATGCTGTCATGTTCAAACATCAACGTCCTGGGCTGCTGATGTTGTAAATGAATCAACAAGAGGCAGAGCCTGGCTGTGGCGCCTGCTTTGTGTATTGTGACACGGAAAAAAACACAAATGTGCCCTTTTCTTAGTCATTCTGGTGCAGCACTGCAGCCCTGTAGGTCTTCTAGCAATGAGAGACGTATCGAATGGGGCCACGGTGCTTTTTTAAGGGTAAAATGTGAGAATGAAGTATTTCCTGTCAAATTTCCTTCTATGTGCCTTTGTTGGGTTTCACCCCTCCTCATACGCTGGGTTGGATTAAATCCACTGCCTGAAAATGTTGATACTTCCAACCAAAACCAAAAGCTTACATTTGAGAGTAAGAATTTACAAATTGATGTTTGACCTGCATAACTCACCTTTAATTTTATGCCACATGGTGCGGTTAAAGGTTGTTATTTGCATGCAGTGTGTGTGTGTGTGTGTGTTTTAAACAGCCCCTGAATCAGCCAGTGATCTCTGACCCTTATTCATGCTCACTGTCACTGCAGCTCTAAAGCTCGACAACAAAGAGCGTCTTTTGTTCCGTGGATTACTCTTCCCGGCACATTCCTGCTCCTTGCGGAGGAGTGGTTGGAAATGTGGCCTGAAAACTGCCGCGAGGCAAAGATCCAATCAGGTTCTGCCGACTGTAAGGCTTGTTAACGTCACGTTAATCAATACATCTGTGGGGTTAAATCAGACGTTCAGCAAAGTGCGACGTGTGAGAGAAACCTTAAAGGGAACATGAGGTGCTTTGAACTCACTTTGACATTTTTTGTATTTCTTTCTTGTGAGGAGTTAGAGACACAGACATGAAAAGAAGTGACAGGCTGCTGAGAGATGCAGGAAGTGGTAATTTAAAGGTAGTGCATTTAAAACGTACAGTATGTTTGTTCCTTTGCTCTGCGTCTCTTAACAAGCTGAGTGAGCTTCTGACTTGATTTCAGTTCCCCCTCATTGTTACAACTAGGATCGTTCAGAAAATGTTCAAAATATTTTTCAAAAATATGGACATACTTGTGGTAAGCTTTTACACTCTACTTTGTCTCAAAGTGCATCTCCATAACAGGCATGTGAGGACTTGTTCCACCCCGTCAGCCCTCCTTTACGTTTCCCTGCAGGGCCGGAGCTGCAGGTTGAACTGAGTGCACAGCTGTGCTCCATGCGGGCGAATTTATAACCACAGCAGGCTTAACGTTGTTTTTCTGTGGGATGATGCAGAAGTAATGACTGAACTTGCAGCACCTTCCCACACTAACTAGCCGTGCATCGTTCTTAGAAAAGTGGCTCGACTGTGTAAACATCTGCTGGGACAGCTGGGACTTTTCTGAGATGTGCGTAATAATGATATTTTGGAAATATCAGAAAAAATAGATTTAGTGTTCAGAGCGACGGTGGAACTGAAATTGTGTGCAGTTGGAAAGGCTGAGAACTTAGAAAGAAAAGGGTTACCCAGAACCTGCTTCTGCACCCACAGCTTTCACTCTGCGAACATATTTTTTCTGTTGCAAGATTTGTTGTCAGTCTCACAGTTATCATCCCAAAGCCAGAAGATTTTCAGTCAACTTATGCAGTCAGTTTGAGTCAGCAGTGCTGCCGCAGAGAAACATGGAACACTTGCAGGACACCGGTCTGAAAGGTCCAGAGGCGGTGATTCCTGATAGTCTCTGAATAAAAACTACATTTTTAAGCTCGATTGTAAACCTTCCAGCTGGGATATAAATACCTGGTAAACTGTAGATTCCCTAAAGGTTAAGTTATCCATCACAGTTCATCCCACAGAAATGTTTAATAAAAGCAATCGTGCTCAGGGTCGCTGACAATATAACAGAGTTTTAAGAGTTAAAGTAGCTTTCCAGCCTTAAAAACGTGAGTTTCTGCCTTGTTTTGCAGCCCAGTGACATTCATGATGTACAGTCCTGCAACCATCGCTGCGGAGGAAGTAATATTCACTTTTCTTTTCCCGGATGTTGTGTCACACATAGAAATGGGCAAAACAAAATCTTGCCGGTTGATACCAGTAGTTTATTATATTTTTTCATTGTTATTGATAGAAATACATCACTTATACGGGTGTCAAATTCCAGTCCCTGGAAGGCTGGAGTTGGACACATGACCCTTTACGGGAAGTCACATGATGCCATCCATGGATACATGGCAGAAACTCAACATCACTGATTGATTCGAACGTTCATCATGTTTCAGAGAGGAGAAGAAAGAGAGACGGTGAGAGAGCAAGAGATGAGAGGAGAGTCAGCATCAGACTGACTTTTACCGGCTGGAGAGATCTCAGAGAAGAGACAGGATGCACGACGGATGCTGGACCAGGACGCTCGGTAGTTTTAAGTTTGAGAATGTTTTCTCTCCGTTGTGTGAATCAGCCTCGTCAGACGTCGCTTCGTTAAACAAGCCACCACTTGTTCGTGTGTAGAACTGATGAACCAACAGTCTCACACTGTTTATTCTCCTTTCCTTTTCTGATACCACAAAAAGAAAAAGCCGTGACGTGATTTTATTGAAGTTGCCGCCCATGTTGGTGAAAAAAGGTCTGCAAACCTTTTGACATCTCCAACATCACAGGGACTAATCTGTCGCCTGCTCCGTCAGCCACCGCCGCTCACTTTCTGCGTTCCGCGTGTTTTGGCTAACATCCCACCATGTAGGGATGCCTGACAGCGCCGGTGAGTCAGACCCCCGTGTGATGACTCAGGGGGGGAGAATTTACTGGAAAACAAAAAGCAGCAGCCCCTGATGAGAGGGCTTCGGGGTGTCCGTCTCATTTGCCTGCGGGTTACAGGCGGATGTGCTTGAATTCACACAAACACCCAGGAGGCCTTTAATGTCTCGATGTGTGACGGAGAGCGAGCACGGTGCAGTTTCAGGATGAACACACTTCGAACCGAGAAACTTTTAAGTTTACAGTGTGTGATCGAGCTGCGAGTCTCACACACACACATGCTGATCCACCTCGTGCCAGTCTTCACTCAGTGCCTCTGGTTCTCACAGCAGCGGGGAAGTGAAAGAAAAGGGGAAATTCTTTAGCTGAATTGATGCCTAGGGACACGGAGGGACAATACAGTGTGGGAGAAAAAAGGCTTTGATTACATACAGTTGAGCAAGTTAGAACGCTGCGTGGTGGAAAGTACGGGCATGTGAAGTGAAAGTAAATAAGCTGTTTTCAAAGCTTTGCACTTAAATGCACTTTACTCTAGTGTCACATGCACTCAGAGACGGCCTTCGTATGAATAATTCTGTGAAAATAAGCGCTCCATTGTGTGTTAACACTTATGTGTGAGTGTGTATGAGCTGACGTATAGTAGCGGTGATGCATCATGTGACTTCATCCTCTCTGTGTTGCGGAGTCATCTCATCTAATTAACACACTGGCCTAAAATCAGACAGACAGC
Organism: Craterocephalus amniculus; assembly: GCA_036024015.1. NCBI lineage: Eukaryota > Metazoa > Chordata > Actinopteri > Atheriniformes > Atherinidae > Craterocephalus > Craterocephalus amniculus. Next base: position 12,802 of record JAVQJG010034897.1, read on the forward strand.
TTTCTCTTTGTTTTAAGTTCACTGCTGAACTGGCGCAGATTGAGTTCAGACAAATTATTTAATTGATCTTCTAAGTTAGCTCAGTCACGATGCGGCTTTAAAACGCGCTTCACGTGCGATTAGATCTGAGGAGATGGCGGTGCACCATCACTGGAAAATGAATGAAAACCTGCTGCTACTCAGGGATTTGATTGATTGAAAAAGGATGAAAATTAAATAACAAATAAATAAAACAAATTTGACCCTTTTTAAATAGATTTTAAATTATTAAATGAACACTTCAGTCCAGATTTCCCTATGGGGACGTATATAAGGTGTTAATTCTCTCACTACATTGTAAGTTGCAGCTAGCATGGAGTGATGCTGTTACAGGATTAGAAAACTGGGAGTCAGTCCAGGTTTAACTTGAACCAGGTGGATCGTTTTCAGTCTCTGAAGCTTGTACTTGTTTAGAGCTGCCCTGAAACACTTAAATTACAGAATTGTCTCACTATATCAGAAACACCTTAGATTTTTAAGATGCTACATTAAAAAAACAACTTATTTTGAACATGTAAATAAAACATAATTTAATTCAGTTCAAATAGGAAACAAAGATTAAAGGAGTAGGATGAACAAATGATTTATTCCTGCCTCCTGTTATTAGTTATAATATCCTCTTCATTGTGTAGTTGTAGTAAAATGTCACTTAATTTTTCCAGACAAGAAAATATTGAAACACACTGAAGTAGCTCTGCAGTATAAACTATGTGCAGATGCTGAATGCACACATGTTCACTGATTCAGTTCCCCTCTCCTCTCAGGCAGGCTTGTTTTGTGGAGTTATTTTAGCCAAATTATAACCGCACATGGTTTCTACGCAGCCCCTTTGTGCAGGGTTGGGGTTAGTCATTCTACTTTATGTCTCCTTCTACTACTACCACTACTACTACTACTTCTACCACCACAGGGCCGCCACAGGGACTGAGGACGTCTATGAATTGTGGCAGGACTGACTGCTGTGTGCTGCTTGCGACTGAAACACTGTCCTGCCTGATGAGTTGTTAAATATATTTACATGATGTTCATGAGAGCAGGATCATGATCTTGTCTTTCTCGGTTTCGGAGAATAGCATTCGGAGAATCTTACATGGGGTTAAAGCAGGTTGCTTCTCCTGGAAGAAGGTGTTTTGTCTTTGTGTAAAGCCTCGCTGTAGCTGCTTCACCGCTAAACATTTGATGTCACTTGAATGATAAAAAAGGGGAAATGAGAAAACCGCAAGGCATACATTGCGCAGTCTAGAGGCTTCTGTTCCACTGAAATAGTGTATTTAGCCGAAGTGAGAAGTTCGGCGTAAGACAGAGTGATGTTACATTATCAGCTGAAGTGAAACATCAGACATCCATCTGCTCTAAATTCCTCTTTGGTTCACGTGCACGCAGGATTTTGTCACAGAGAAACAGAACATGCATGTTTTGGGACGAGTTTCCAGTCATGGTGCTTCATATTTTACTGGTACAGAAAGTAGAGCCAGAAAAAGAGTTGAGACTTCACACCAGCTCTTATTGTAAATGGAGAGTTGTCTGCATACAGATTTCCACTGTAAGCAGGTATAAAAACGTCTTATCTGGAGTCAGATGTTAGGATTAACTGTTTTAGCTCTGGGTTAAATGTGAAAGGCTAAAATGAGATTAAATAGATTCTGAAGCAGGATTCAGGATCTTCTCGGGAGTTAAGGACAAGTTTAAGCTTAATTTATCATTTGAATTCAGTGGATTATGATTTATAGTTCACTGATATCACCGGAGTCATCGATCGATACGAGACGCTGATTTTACTCTTTAATTCTTTTCAAACCATGAAAAACAACTGAAATATCAAATATCATTTTATTCAGGCTCACTCAGACATTTAGACACAAATCTCATCCTTTCACAAAGAAAAGCTGAACAAACACATTTCTAATGGCAGAGATTTAAGGTGCATTGTGTAACAATATCAAAGTTCAGGGAGGGAGGCAGGTCAGGCTGATAGCAGGAGAGGAACACGTACGTAAAAGCTGCAGAGTCTGACACGAAGGCAGGACTGAGTGGAGCTGCTTTTACTGGCAGGCGAAGCCAGTTTAACTGATGATAGGTGGAGAGGATCGGCAGATTGTACTTCTACACACTGTACAGGACATAGTTGGGGTGGCACGTCTGACTTTATCATCGTTACAAAGCACAACTCTGGATGTCTGAATTTCCTGCATCAGATCATATCAGGATATTTTGGTTGTTGCAGGAAAGCAAATGGAAACATCTCCATCAGTGTTTACTGGGTGATATTAGATGGCTGATGTTGGATCCATTTGCCCGCTGCAGCACTAATCCACTTTTCTTATAGTGTGTAATAAAGATTTGAAGCCATCTACTGGGATTAGGGCAGGGAGATATGAACCAATTTTCATATTTTGTAAACTTTTTCCCTAATCACGATATACAATATATCTCGATATAATTTTTTTGGTCAAGTAAACTAAGAGGTGGTTCAGATTTGCAGATCTAAATGCTAAATGCACTTTTAAGGATCAGAAGCACATGAGCATTCAAATATGTGACTGAAATTACAGTAGATGTGTACTAAAATGAGAAAAAACACTTTTCAGTTACCGTAACAAAGATGACTCAAAACAAGCTAACCTGATATAAACAATGTTCCCTGATTCTAGATCTCGTGTGACAAAGTCTCCATTTATCTGAAAATCTCGATATTTTGTCCAGCTTTAACTGGGATGATGATGAAGATGATGAAGACTGCGATGGTTTTAAAACGATGCCACGCAGGAAGTAACAGCTGGTTGACAGTGTGGGGAACCGTAAGGCTACGGATGTGTGCGATAGGTTACAGCACTTTACACATGTGCTGTGTGAGTGTGTGTGTGTGTGTGTGTGAAAGGAGGAGTGCGAAATGGAGTGTCAAAGCGCTTTGAGTGGTCATGTGACTGGAAAAGTGATAGACAATGCCGTCCATTTGAACTCAGATACAGCTAAAAAAAACAAACACCATTAACTTGAAGCCTCTATACTCGTGGTTTAACAACTTTTTGAGCCATGATCCCCAAGAGATGGTGTTTGCTGCCTCGACCCCGATCAGATGGGTCGTCCTGCACGTTCCTCTAGATACAAGGCTTTCTAACTCTTAATAGATCAGAAGGATTAGTGTATTTCTGCACTGTTTCATGTCTGCATAAAAGGTTTAATTAGACACCTGTGATACAAATCTAAAAACTTTTTTATAAATATTGGTTGCACGTTTTTCCAAAGCGCTTTAGCAATCAATCTATTAAAACCATTTTGGTGGTTATTAGTTTGCTTGGTAAAGGAAGTCAGTTTGCTTGGTAAAGTGGATGATTGATTTTCTAAAGCCAATGACTGGAGCCCACAAACCTGCACATAACCCGTGTGTCAGTCTTTAAGCTTCATCCAGCAGGGATATATTTGAACCAGCTGAAAATGAAGCATTTGAATTAAGAAAAAAAAATTTTGAACAAAAGAAAAGGATTTAAAATTGTAAAACACATCAGAATAATTCCTCTGCTGTGTACAAACAACAAACCAGTGAGTGACTGACGGGAGAGAAGCTGAAACTAGCCATGACGGCTGAATGTTTTAACTCTGGATCTTTTTCTTTAGCTCCATGGACGGTGAAGGTTGAACTCCTCTATCAGGTGCATGTCTCAGCGTGCACGTCTTTAAATAGCCAACATCCCACCGGGCTCTGTGGACGAGCAGTTTCCCTTCTCTTCCTGTGTCTTTTTGCTGTCTCCTTTCTGTCTCACTGTCTGTGGTTCAGCCAGTTCCTGCCTGTCCTCTGATGCTCGGCTTCACTGTAACCGTTCTGCTTCCCCTGCGTCTGCGTCTCCCTCAGCAAGCTGTCATGGTCTGGTATATCTAACAGTAACACAACGCGCTGGCTCGCTGTGTGAGCGTGGACGAGTGCGCTGGTACGGCCACAGAGCCGGCGACGTCACGTGGGCAGCATGTGAAACCCTTCTGTGTTGAGAAATCCGTCTGTGTTAGGTTGGCATCACGAGCTGAAACCGAAGGTTGCAAGAAAAGTGTCTGTGCATACGTGTGGTTGGTTCTCCGTCTGCCGAGTGTACGCACGATGACTCAAACTGTTTTTCTGTGGAATGCTGCTAATTCTGCCATCATCTGGAGTCGGCATCAGCTGGTGCTGTGTGTGTGTGTGTGTGTGTGTGTGTGGCAGTTTGAGGGGAAGGCTGTTTCCATTGATAAGAACATATAAGAGTCCTTGTGTGTATTTTCAGGCTGAGCTCATTTGTATTCAGCGATAAGCGCGCTCAGATAACAAAGCCGGCGGCTGGATAAGAATAGTATCATTAAAAAAATGTTGAATTCTGTGGGACCTGTGCTGACTTGTGTTTTACCCAGGATATGTGTCTGCACACAGAGACAAGCTGATAGATCGGACCTTTGGTTGAACCTTTCAGGGCTGTGAACTGGATGCAAACGAACTTTTCCCTGATGAGCAGCTGCTGGCAGTGATGGGGTCTTCTGGAGGAGTGGCTCTGCTCCTTCTGCATATTCATAGAGGAATTATAGACGTGTTCCTCTTTCACAGCTGCATTTCATTTTCTGTCTCTCTGTGTTGAAGTCGTTCCTGATGGAGGCTCGAGCAGCAGACCCTCTGAAGACTGCGCTCTTCTTCTTCATCATCCTCTCCACCGGTAAGACCATCTCTCTGCATTTCTACCAGTGTTTTCATTTAGTTTGCTGAAGGTTTTACTTCTTCATTTGTTGCAGTTCTCATGTTGTTGGGTTAGTTCAGGTTTATAAAGGCACCACAATGTCATGGTTGGCAGAGCCACAGAGTCTGGGCTACTTTTTCAGTCCATACCGTCTGTTTGTCTTTTCGCTCCCAGTCCGACCCATATAGGCCAAAGATGTCTAAATATGTAAAGTTATTAAAAAATGAGCAAATTTATTTAACATATCTGCCAGTATCACATTAAATGTGAACAAAAGGGAGACAATTTATCAGATTTTCTCTCCTTTAGTTTCATTTTCTACAGCTTTAACTTTGTTCCCAGACTCAGATGTTCTCTATGTCGACAAGCAAGTTCAGAGCTAACCCTTTATTCTTATTTATTCTAAGACTGTTACTGTCTGTCTCCAGACAGTAACAGTCTTATCTTTTCTCTTGTCTCTTATCTTGATCCGTCTCTGACTCTCTTTCTCTTCTTTTCCTCTGATAATCTCTTTTTCGTCTTCTGCTGAATGAACCATGGCGCATGTTCACCATGGCTGCTGTGTTTATATCTGATTGCTAAAGTGAAACTCGGTTTCAACGTCTCGCAGCAGTTTCTCAGCCTCGGGTTGCCTCTGGGCAGCGACCGCTCTAGAAATGCATCAACCACACCAAGAACACTTGGAGTTAGAGGTCAAAAGGTGACGTATTAAATCTTTAAAAGCCCCTGTGGGGTCCCAGTACCCACGCAGGGCTCTGCCACAGAGAACGGCTCCTCCAGTCTGCTTAGAGCTGGACTGAACTGTACAAACCAAACAAGGTTAAGAAATAAAAACATGAACACATCATTCCTCCAACTACAGCTCGCTATGATCAACAACTTCCAGCTGCGTGCCGAACTGCTGCTGCTCCCGTGTGGAAGTTCAACATGTCTGACATGTTCTTCTTTTGACTTTCTGGGACAAAATAAATGATCTGCATAAAGAAACACTTTTTTTAAAACAACAAAAACCAACATATATAAAAAAGGGAAAGTGTGTTTTTAAATGAAAGAAGACTTTGCTGACTTGTGAGGAAAGTTCCACCAAAGGCTTTAACTCAGAGTCGTGTCAGGGTGAGGCGAGTCCACACTAACAGCAGAAAGCTGGGACAGCAGGACGTGTGCTCACAGCAGGGATGGGCACGTTAAACAAAAAACTATTTGAAATTGAAGTATTATTTGTAAAACAGCCCTGTGCCATTTCCAGTAGTGTGTGATGCCATGTGACCGTTGCATCTGACTCTGCTCTGAGCTGTTTGGCTCACCTGTAGCATCATCAGATGTAAACTCGGGCTCAAAGTTCAAACCCCCACTTTTAGTAAACTGATGGGAAGCATCAGGTCTGAAGCATCTCAGAGATGAGTGCTGCTGTTTGCTCGTCACAGCTAACATTAAATGTGGTCTCAGATGAAGCTGCTGATTGGAGGACGGACGCTCTGCTCTCTAGTGACTTATGATGTCCATAAAACATGGAGACTCAAAACCTGCTAGCCTCACTGGACCCCACTTTTGTTTATCTTCTTGTTGGCGTTGTGAGCTTTTTCCAGTTGCTGCAATGGTGCTGCAGATTGGACCAAACCCCAACATTAGTGAAGCATCTTTCCTTGATGGTTGGTGAAATGAAACCAGGGCTGCATGGTAGTGTAGGGTTAGTATCTGTACCTCACAGCTAGGGATGGGAATCCAGAACCGGCTCCCAGTAGTCCCAGTAATTCCCTGGAATCGTTTATCTGTCTGCCTAAACGATTCAGCGGACTATTTAATATTTCTTGTTGTGATGCGTTGCCAAGGTAACCAGCTCAGCCCACAGCACCTGTATGGTGAAATGTGGCGAAGATACCGACATGTCCATGTCAACGCAACATGATGATGCAGACTTAGAATCGAAGTCCCGACCGCAGCCATTTGAGCCACGTTCATTAACTAAATGAGAATTGTTAAGAGAATCGTTAAAGAGCCGAATCGCTGAGTGATATCGATAATGGAACCGGAATCGCTAAATTCTTAACAATTCCCATCCCTCCTCACAGCAAAGACGTTTCTGCATCCGAGTGTCGGCGTGTTTTCTCTGGCTTCTCTGGCTCTTCAGGATAGTTGCTGTCTCTCCCTAAAACTGTGTGGAGGGTTGTTTGTCTCTGCTGACTTGTGATGGATTGGCAACTGGATCCAGCTGGAATAAAAGAGTATAAACAAGGGATGGGCAGGAATTGATGCCGCCTTGTGGTGGAACTAATGCATAGCTACCAGGTGCTGGGTAGAAAAAATGTAATCGGTAGTTACGTAAACTGTTTAATTTTCTAACAATTAAATATGAAAATCAGGGCACACTTTTAACTCAGTGATCCTTGTTTAATAACAGATTTGTCATTTTAAAGTTTAAGTAAAGGATGGCAAAGAGCCACATGTGATGCAGGCATGAAGGTAGCATCCTTGTTGCACACGCTAATCCCCATGACAACTGAATGTTTAAGCATGAATCCAAATTTAAAGATGTTTATTTTCTCCTTCGTTCGAATCCATCCACTTCTCCCAGACCAGCGTTGGTTTGTCCTCGTGAGGAACCAGCCTGTCCACTCATCTTCTGATCTTCTAATCTGGTTGATCGTCTGTTTCTTTTTTCAGTTTCCAGTGAAAACGACTTGTACTTGAACTTCTGCGGCACCTGGCGTCATGCCACGAACCCTCTGAGCCTGAACATCAGCCTCTCCACCGGCTGCAGGGGATTCTCCGTTTCAGCCAATGAGAGCTGGCTATCCGTCAGCGGGGAGATCACAGCCCAGTGCTCCAGGTCGCAGGTGATTCCTCTTCACCAGCTGGGACTTCGCTCAGAGGACGTGAGTGACTTCTGCCTGTACTGGGAGCCGCTGCTGGACCAGTTGAAGCTGGAGGTAAATCAGAGGAAATGAAAATGTCTAAATGTGGAAATCTCTCAGGTTTTGTCCGTTTGCCACCTGAGATCGTGCTCAGCAGCATTAAAGTTAAAAAGGAACTTTCAATTCAGACTTGGCTGAATGTGTGAAAACAAAACCAGCGTTAGTTTTCAGATCTTAAAGTGAAACAGAAATGTGTTAATCTAATATATAAGCGCTGGCTTTGTTGTTGGAGAGTGAAACAAGCTTCATTTTTTATTATTTGTTCAGTTAGGAGGTAGGAACCACACTCTGTGCTACCCAGCCAGCCCCAAGGATTCCTGCTGCACCGATCTGACCAACGGCGCCAACACGGCCGAGGCCCAGTACGGCATCGTAAATGCAACGATAAAAAATGATCCCATCACCCATAAAACTGTGAAAGGCTACAACTTCATCGGCCAATCCACCGACTACAGTAAGTTTTCTTTAAAATGCCTTTAGATGAAATTGGCTATAATTTCCATTCATTCTAAGCTCAACATAAGATCTAAATAAGTGCAAAATTTCATTTTTGCTGTCTCCTTTCTTCTTTTTGTGCAGATAAATTATGTAAGCAGGCAGACAAGAAGTACTACATCAGGTAATCCTGACTCCAGCCGCTAACTAGAAACATCTTGATATGTTTACAGCAACACCCTTCCTCGTTTTTTTCCCTGATGATAGTTTAGGGCTGTGATGTGAAATGTGGTCACAGACCAAAAACAGGAAATTGAGCCTTCTTTTGTTTTTGTTTTTGTTTTTTCCTAGTTAAACTCATGGTTGTGTTTGTGTATGTGTGTGTGCAGCAATGTAGAGAGTGTGATGAGCCCCCCCTGCGCTCACAGACTGGAGTTTGCATTGAAGGAGACAACAGGGAGAGACATCACATCATCTGTAAGAAAAACCTAGAGTGGCAAATGTGCGAAATACTATTTCTGCTTTTTTTTCCATTTTATTTATTTATTTATTTATTTATCTATCACTTAGTAATTCTATTATATTATTAAAAAGTGGTTCAGTTAGTGAATCTAAAGTGTCTTAATGTTCTAACATTGGCTTTCATTTTTTTATTTACTGTTAAATACATAAGTAATTGACCAATAAATTGGTAAAAACGCAATCAGAAGGTAAAAAAAACTAGATTAAACTGTTACAGAAAACCGTAAAATACAGACAATGGAAGATTTTCAGTTAAGTTATGAAGCAATTGCTTTAAGAAATTAATGCTTTTATGGAAACACTCGGTTAGAAAATTGCTTCCCAACATACAAACCATTTATTAGGCGAGGATAAGAACTAAGAGTGACACTAAGTAAAGTTTATTTGGGAATAAAATTACCAGTTTATTTAAAAAAGAGCTGGATTTCCCATCATTACCGTATAAATTAATTATTTCTTTATAATAATCCACGCCGTCTGGGTTCATTATCATTTATCTGAATGTCAACGTTGTGGTCATTTGAAGTATATAAAGAAAGTTAATTAACAGGAATTGTTCTGCACAACACAAAAGGAAACACCAGATTAGGCAGACAGGAAGTGTAGGACATGACTTTGGTCTCACATATCAGAGACGGTGCCAACCACATCCCTGATCAAGCAAAAATGAAACTCTGCCATCGTTCTCTTATGGCTTTTATACTTCTGCTTCAGTGATGTTTTCTCATGAAACGACTGCAGTGACGATTGAAGACATTTCCCAGAATGCATCTGACACTGCAGCGCCACATAAAAAACCTGAAGTCATTCTGAAACAAATACCTTTACTGCCTTAATTATTCCACTTTAGCTTCTTTATCTTTTATAAATGTGCATCCTTTTTATTCAGGCACTTTGTCAGTTTTAGGCGAGCCTGGAAATATCCGCTGTGTGGAGGGTAGGGCTGATTTAGCTGAGAAAACGAGGTGAGAGGGAACCGCATGAAAGAGGAAAAAAGCTGCATTTTACTGACAAGTACAGGACAGATATAGAAAGTTGAGCATTTTCTTAAAAAACTAAATTACCTTCAGATAAAACCACCCAGCAATCTGCAAACATAAATGTACTCATTACAGCTGCGAACAGGGAGGAGTTGTGATGCGCTCGCACAAACACAGCTGCAGGGCGGTGCCAGGTCGCTCCCCATGCCCGACTATAAAAACAGGTTTTATAAACGTGACAATTAAATCCTCATTTGGCCGATTTTAGCCTCATTGTTGACGAATTAGCTTGAAACCGAGGCGCGCCACCTCTAACTGGGCCTTTCTGCCCGATGTGCTCCGTGTTCCAGCCGGCTGCCAGTTCATCCCCACAGCCGGCCGTCACCATCGTCCTTCCTCCGGCTCTGAACAAAATCACGTCTGATACGAGCAAAGTGGTCTTCACCTTCTTCAACAAGAACACGCTGTTCCAGGTGAGACGCCGCCGTTTCTCTTTGTCCGCTCAGAGAAGAAAGTTCAGATGTTGGATGACCTCATGATTCTTCACCGTTTGTTTTTCTGGGCGCCTTACGTCTGAGATACTTTTGTTCCTTAGTGTGTAAACACACAGACTGTATTTCATGAGGCAAAGGTAAAAACACGAGTGTGTGTGTGTGTGTTTCAGGATGGTGTCCAGGAGGCCGAAGCCCTGAATGATGTGGTGGAAATTACAGTGCAGAATGAAGACATCAAAAATCTATCAGAGCCAATAAGGATCGTCTTTAACCACGACGTCGTACCTGTAAGTTCACTTCCCTGCCATCAGTAAGTCGTCTGAAAACAGGTGTTTGGTTGCTACACAGTGTAATTTAATCATTTAGTTTATTACTGGAGTTTGATGCAAAAACTCTTATCGGGTGTATTGTGCTCTGCTGAAGTGAATGAAGTCTTAATAAAAGGGATAATAATCTGCCAGTGCAGAAAGATCACTGCTCTCTATACCACTTCCTGAAATAAGAAAAAATGTTGGTTTTAGATAATAAGAAATATGTTGAAAGAAGCAGTAAAACAAAACCAGCCTGTTAATGCTTCTCTCCATCCAGTTTCTTTCTCACTTAGAGAGAAATCTTCAAGAATCTTAAAACAGGAGAATCTAAACAAAACATTTTTCCTGAAATCAATCCTTTTTTTCTATTATTTATTGATTCCTTTCACATATTGGTGGAAGCTACATGTTTACAGCTCCTGGGGCAGACTGACCAATCGGTGCATTACAGAATGAAGATTAACCAGGATAAAGAGAATTAATCCCCAAACCTTCCAGTTAATGGACAGCGTACCACCTGAGCCGCTGTCGTTTACTGGATGCCCTACTGCACCACTAATTCTTAGATTCAGAAAAATCATCTCTTGTTTAAGATATTTCTGACTCGTCTAAAGCTTAGAAATGCATTCAGGTGTCAGGAAATCTCCCCGTCTCTCAACGAGCAGATCATTTCCTAACAGTCTGAATCTTTTCTGTATATTTGAATAACTAAGAGGATGAACTGGTGATGGGAGGATGAACTGGTAATGGGAGAATAAACTGGTGATGGGGAGGGGGTTGCTTCTACAGCTCAAACCGTGTAAGATGCTAAGTGACCTTAAAGTGTTTCCCAGTAATCAGATTTAACTAAAAGGTAAGAAATACTCGACATAGTCTGACAATATGGTGAATAATTTTACACGTTCTGCTCGTCTGATAAACCCTAAAACCCGCTCAGCGCCTGGGTGTGAGATCGTAGGACTCTTTTAGCTGCAGCTGCTTCTGAAAAACAAGACGTTGCTGTTCACCTCTGTGACGTGTGTGTGTCCTCAGTAAGGCAGAGAACACACAAAAACCACCTGAAGGTTTCTTTTCCAACCTCTTGTCTTACAAACACCTCTGCTTCAGACGGCGCGGCACATAAACCACCTCCAGCCGTCTGGCTTGGCTGTGCTTTGCTGTGTGGTCACAGATCAGATAGCTCGCACATTTAGCTCAGGACTTACAGATGCAGCAGTTTTGGTCTCTACTAAATCAGAGCTTGTAAACGATTCGCCGTGAGGAATAAATCTGAGTTTAATCCTCTCTTTCAGAACAAGCAGTCACGGAGATGTGTTTCATGGGACACCCGCCACGGTTGGACACCTTTAATTCTTCTATTTCACTGGATTTTATTTACAATAATTCACAAAAATAAAGCTTATATTAGTTTAAACCTGTGTTTTTGGCGCAGACCCGATGCTTGTGAACTGGTTGGTGGACGGCTGTGAGACCGTGGTGAGGGGGGCCAATCAGACAGAGTGTCTCTGCAACCATCTGACATACTTCACCGTGCTGGTGGTGAGGCTCCCAGCACACACACGGCCGCTCAGCCACAGCAAGAAGCCATGAAAAACATGGTGCTGGTGCTCATCACATCTCCTCTGCTGCAGGAAATGAAGCCTCAACCGGTGCGCCACCTGCTGGCTCTCACCGCCATCACATCCCTGGGCTGCGCCGTGTCCTTCATCAGCTGCATCGCTCTCATTGTGCTGCTCTGCAGGAAGAGGTGATCACACCTTGTTCATCCTTTATTTAATTATTTATTTTTATAGAAGTAAGCTCATTTTCACTCTGTTTGATGCTCAGGAGACGGTCGAAGGACCAGTCCATCCCCATCCACATGGGCTTGGCCGTGTCCCTGGGCCTCCTCAGCCTGCTCTTCTTCTTCACCGGGGTTCTGGCCAACGTGGGGGGGGAGAGCGTGTGCACCTGGGTCGGGGCCCTGCTCCACTACGCTCTGCTCAGCACCTTCACCTGGATGGGCATAGAGGTGTTCCACACCTTCTGGTTGGTCTACATGGTCTTCAACCTCTCGCCCAAGCCCTACGTGTGGAACCTCATCGGCTTCTGTGAGTGTGTGGATGGATGTTTCTGTTCCTGAAGCTGAACAATGGCACACGTATGACCTTTGAATATTTTCCTCCAGTGTTCCCAGTCGTTCCCGTTGTCGTCCTGGTGGCAGTGGGGGACATTTACGGAATGAGGCGTGTGGCGCCGAGTGATGACATCGACAATCCTTACATGATGTAAGCTTTTTTTTTTTCTTCCAATGTGAAATATGGTTGAATATTGGAGACTTAGTACGTAGAAGCAACAACTACAACCTTTAAATGCTTCAGTGGTCGTTCAGAAACTTTCCCATTATTTAAACGATATTCTGGACGTTTGTTTTTCTTTTCTACAGGTGCTGGATGAAGGAAAACGGCAAAGCCATGCTGGCGCACTACTTCACCAACATGACGGTGCTGGTAATGCTGGTGCTGTCAGGCCTCGTCATGCTGGTCCTCGTCTACCGGAAGATCCGCATCAAAGACGACTGGAAGAAGCGGCACGTGGCTTTCCTCAGCATCTGGGGCCTGAGCTGCCTCTATGGCACGAGCTGGGGTCTGGTGGTCTTACAGAATGTGGAAATACTGTCAGACGTCTCTAACTTCCTCTTCTGCATCCTGAACGCATTTCAAGGTTCGTCCGCACCTAAAGCTCCACACGTTACCGAAACACTGATCGGCCACAACATTAAACCCACTTACAGAGGCGACGCCGTGTTACGGCTGATATGTGTTATTTGACGTGTTTTTACGTGTTCTTACGTGTTTTTACGTGTTTTTACGTTTCCTCCTCAGGCTTCTTCATGATGCTGAGGTTCTGCATGCTGGACTGGATGCGGAAGCAGGCCGACGGCTCCGTTCTGGGCAGCAGCAGCAGCTCCGGATCCGCACGGCAGCACATGCTGCAGGGCCAGGAGAAGAGTTAGCCGGACCAAATAAATACAGCAGCAGAGCACAGCTGCAGCCTTTTGTATGTAAGAACGCAGAGTAGCATCAGACCACATCCATGTTGGAGAGAACAGAGCCCAGCGCTGTAGAGTCACCGTGTTCAGACTGAAATCAGCGGTCAGGTGTGGTGGAAGTGTGTGCGAGGTGTCCATCCCTGCAGCTGATCGCTCAGCCCCTCCTGCTGTGTGTGATTTCAGTGTTGGTGCTGAACCCATGATGATGCTCTGTAGGTTCTCTGTTCCTGTAAAAAACTGCTGTATGTTATTTAAACTACTCTGTATGGTTCACTCCTTAACATGTATTTAGTTTGACATCAGATGAGCTGAAGAGATGCAGTAATTTGGTTATGCTAGAAGTTTGGCCGAATGCAGAAACTGTGTGTACGCAAGGAAAGAAATGAAAAATATTTACGCATGTTCTTGGATTTTATTCTGACATGAAAAGAAATTGGATCAAAACAGACGAGTTCACAGCGCTGCTGTCACTCTGATGAGGCGTAATCTGGTCAGATTCGACTTTTTTTAGCTGTTACCTTTACGTCTGTTTAGTCATGAAATGATTTTGTGTAAATTATTCAATGAAAATGTGAGAAATTTTGGCCATCTTTAGTTAAAATCCAGCTTCATACACCACGATGGGTTCTGTTAAAAGAAAACCATACACAGCTGTAGTGAGTATGAGGAGACGTGTGTGCTCTGACACACATTCCTGCCTTCGTGCAAACCCAGTTTGAGGCGTGAAACAGTTTTTATTCATCTACCCCTTTGTGTGGTAAAGGTTAAAAAAGTCTGTTTATTCTTGTCAAGGCCAGTAGTATTGAAACATCACAATCACTCAGGAAGTCGTGATGCAGTCCTGGAGCCTGCGTTTGCACAATACCTAGACTGGTTCTAGTTAAAATGGGACAGAATTTACTGGGATTTTATAAAGTTGAACTTTTATTCCCTGACAGTTAATTAACCTCAGTAGGTGCAGATTAATGTGCTGTGATTTATATTATTTTTTATTCTGTATAAAAGAGAAGCATTTATTATTTTTTATTATTGCTGAAAAGCTCTTTGTACCTTAGATAAGCTTTTTTATTTGAAATGTTTGACATTTTTGGTTTTCTATGGCGCTTTTCTTCTTTTGTAGCTGATTTTTAAATCATTCGAAGTAGCACTTTAGCTGTCATGTGAGTTCAGAGTTGTGCTGTTTGAATTTGCTTAGATTTTTTTACGTACACTCTGTGCATTGTGAAATGAAAACTGAATGTTTTGTGAATGCTACGTGACTCCACATGGTTTTTTTAAAGCATGTACTCAGGTTTTAATCTTTAATAAACCTAAATGCATTTGGTTAAGTCGTAGCTCAAAGTGCATTTGTTTGGCAGAAAGTGGTCCCGTATCAAACGAATGTCAAAATTTTATTTCATTATGTAAATTCAACAAGAGATGGACCCAGAATTGAGTTTCTAGATACATGGATGTTTGCACTTTTCTAAAAGAAAAAAAACTGAAAAGGATGTCTCAAAGTATGCATATTTGACTTTTTGTGGTTTAAAAGGGAAATAAAAAGTGATTAAAGAGCTGGTAGTGTTGGTGTAAGTGTTTGCAGCAGTGCACAGTAAGCACATTTCTAGCTTACTGTTTTCCTGCTCGGCCGGCCCTCCCTCACGTCTTCGGGCTTCCTCCCCAGAGGTTTCTGAATTGTTGTTCTCTTTGGTGGCTGTTTTCCATTGAAAACATGCCACAGTGCGACTTGTTTGATGAACTTCAGAGTGCATGTCGCTTCTGTTTTGGAAGAAGTTTGCTAAAAGGTCACAACTGATTTTTTACAGTAACAAGACTCAAACCAGAACCAGACAAGAAAAACCGAATGGACATTTATGGATCTGTCAAAAAGAGCAGCTCTGTAAGCATGACCAGAAAACTGCTTCGTCATATTTAACAGGTTGCTGGTTGTGGTTAACGCATCTCCTTCCTGTATCGGAAACCAAACAAATCATTTAAAAAGAGAATTTCATAATCAATCAATCAATCAATCAATCAAGTTTTATTTATAGAGCGCTTTACAACAACCACAGTAGATCAAGTCGCTGAACAATATTGAAAACAAGAGTAAAGTTAAAACACATAAAATATACACATGAAAACAGCAAGTTTCACAATCTGGAATCACTCTTGGGCGCCATAGGCCAGTCGAAATAAGAAATTAAAGAAAAAACAGC